>CM042324.1:32124356-32204356 GCA_023566125.1 Zingel zingel
TTAATTTCTGTGTTTTGCCTTAATCATACAGCTACATAAGCTTGTTGATATCATTAGTATTTTTATTTTGGTTATCTTAAGTATCTGTGCTTTTGTTTTGAAAGTACCAAGCAGCCTTAGCCATAGGTGAAGTCTACAAATATGGGTGTTGAGGTATGTGGGAGGTAGACACCGGGGAGGGCTGATGGTTTTTTACCAGAGCCTAGATACACCATTGTTCCTTTTG
This sequence comes from Zingel zingel, assembly GCA_023566125.1. NCBI lineage: Eukaryota > Metazoa > Chordata > Actinopteri > Perciformes > Percidae > Zingel > Zingel zingel. The sequence goes on from CM042324.1 coordinate 32,124,583, forward strand.
TTTGGAATGTTTGTTTGCCGAGAACTGGAGAAATAAACCTAACAAAAATGCCATTTCTGCTTGGACAATGAACGTTTTTCTGCGTAAGGTTCACTCCTTCGGTGCCTCAGTGGCTGTTTGTTCAATCTGAGGACAAATCGCCACTACATAAGTAAAAAACCCGTCCTTGAAGAGGATTTTTGTTGATGGACTTTGTGGATGTTTTGGATTGCTCACGAGGAAAAGACAACTATTGGAATATCATATGGAAAGATGCGTCGGTGCATGGAGAGTCAGCGGCCTACGGACAACGTTTAAAGCCACGCAACAGCATCGGTATGTGAAAAGATTAACTCAGGATGCTGTATTGGAAAACGGCTTCACTATTGGAGTACTTGAGTCATTGTTTCACTGTATATTGATGAACATTGGGACTTTAAAGAAAAGAAAGTTGTACTTTGGATGACGCGCACAGTCAGATTGCGCAATACCTCACCAGAGCCGCATGCATTAATAAAATCACTTGTTGAGGCATGTCATGAAATGAAAAATGTTTCCCTGTATTTTCTGAAATATGGCAAATGAAGTGTGGACATTAAACAAGTCTTAAAGGTCCAAGTTAAGGAGATAATGTCCGACACTGCATCAAAGGCCATGAGTGAAACAGCGTCTGCACGCTCTGAAAAGCGGAGCGTCAAGCTCACGGTGAAAGGCTTGGCATTTTATGTGAAAACGTGTCAAGAAAAGAGGTTTTTAAAATGCAAACAGGCCAAGAGGTATATGAAGCAAGTGCATGAGTTGATGGAATCCCCTGACAATGTGAAATGTGTGCAATCTCAGCTGGTTAAATTCATCAAATGTCATGAGGAAGCTAATGACATGCATGAATCCATCTTAAATCTGAATTTACCAGAGGATGAAGTTGAAAAACAAAAGAAATATTTTCATGAAAGAAGAACCATGTTTTATGACTTCATTGAAGAGGTAAAGAGTTGGTGTGCTGATGCTGGCCACCCATATGTGGAATTAAAGGACAATGATGTTGAATCTCTTGATAACCAAAGTGTGGCTTCTGATAATATTAAACCTGAGGACAGTGCTTCAAACATTTCATGTGTGACAGAAATTCATTCTAGGCCACTCTCTCAGTTATCCAGATTATCGTCCACCTCATCTGCAAGAATTAAAACAGAAGCTAATAAGGCAGCACTTGAGGAGCATATGGCTGCATTAAGCAAGAAACATTCATTGGAAGCCAAAGAGGAGGAACTAAGAAGGGAAAAGGAAAAGTTTGCTCTGGAAACAAAACTGGCTGCAGCCAATGCAAAACTTCATGTGCTGGAAATGAACTCAAAGTCTGGTTCTAAAGTGTCTGATGGAATGAACTCATATTTTGAAAAGATCAGTGCCCAAAAGAACAAGTGGATTAAATCCTAATGCTGATTATTTTTACCATAAAGGGTTGATAAAAGCATTTACCCTCTGGTCAGGGATATCAAAGAGCTAAATTCCTTCTTGCTGAACATTTTGGGAATGAACACAAAGTTGCTATTGCTTACATGGACAAAATCTTTCAATGGTCCTCCATTAAAGCAGAGGATGTTAAAGCACTGCAATCATTTTCTCTTTTTCTTCGAGGTTGCTCCAACTTGACACAGCAAATCAGCCACATGAATGAGTTGAACATGCCATCTAACCTCAGAAACATTGTAATGAAATTTCCTTATAAGTTAAGGGAAAAATGGAGAAATGTTGCATGTGATCTACAGGAGCGAAGTGGATGCAGAGCTATGTTTGCTGACCTTGTGACCTTTGTTGAAAAACAAGTTAAAATTGCCTCTGACCCACTCTTTGGAAATATTCAGGATTCACAACCTACCATCTACACTAAAGCTTCTGATGCTAGTCAACCTAGGCAGGGGAGAAAGGGAAGCACCTTTGCCACTAGTGTCACTGCATTGAAAGAAGGAAATAAAGTCTACACGGACAATAAGATCAAGTTTTCTCCTTCTGAAAGCAACCTTGGATGCTGTTTATTTTGTCAGGAAAACAGTCACTCATTGGATAAATGCTCACGCTTCAAGAGGAAAATGCAACGGGACAAGATAAGTTTCATAAAGGAAAATGGAATTTGTTTTGGTTGCTTAAAGCCTGGTCACATAAGCAAAGACTGTAGGAGTCGTTTGGATTGTAATGTGTGTTACCGGAAGCATCCATCAGTCCTTCACATTGAGGAAAAGGATACAAGTATGTCCTTTAAAGAAACCAAAGCTGTTAGCCCTCCACTAAGAGATTCACCTGGACCGTCTCAGACATGTGGTCATATAGGGGCCGGTGATGAGGATAATGCTGTTTTCTCCATTGTTGCAGTTCAGGTTAAAAGCCACAAGAGTAATAAAGTTATGCATACATACGCATTCTTGGATCCAGGAAGTTCAGGTACATTCTGTACTGTCAGTTTGGCAAAGAGACTGGGCTTGGGAGGCAAACCAGCCAACATTGTATTGAAAACAATGGGTCAAAAGAAGATTGTGAGCACCACTGTACTGACTGGTTTGGAAGTTTCTGGCATAGATATGGATGATTTTATAGAGTTGTCTAACGTCCTAACTCAAAGGACTATGCCAGTTTCGAGGTTGAACATTCCACGGCAGGAGGATGTTGCAAAATGGTCCTACCTGAGGAAGATAAAGCTTCATGATGTGGATGCAGATGTTGATTTGCTCATTGGAACTGAACCTTGGGAGGTGATTAACAGCCAAGGAGAAGGACCCTACGCAGTCCGAACAAGAGTTGGTTGGGTAATTAATGGACCACTGCGCGGTGGAGACAGCAATAGAGTCAAGACTGGCTGCTCTGTTGTTACAACTAATCGGATTTCTGTGGAACATTTGGAAGAGATGCTCATCAAACAATATAATCATGATTTCAATGAAAGAACATCTGAGGAGCAGTTGGAAATGTCAAGAGAGGACATCAAATTCATGCAAACTGTGAGTAGAACAGCAGAACTGATAGATGGACATTACTTCATTGATTTACCTTTCAGAGCCAAAGACCATGTCCCGCCAAACAATCGTTGTGTTGCAGAGCAGAGGCTTCAAGGCTTAAAGAGGAAATTTTAAAGAAATGTACAGTATAAGGATGAATACACCTCATTTATCAGTGATATGTTGGCTCAAGGCTATGCTGAAATAGTACCCACTAATCAGTTGGAACAAGATCATGGAAAAGTGTGGTACATTCCCCATCACGGAGTACATCACCCCACCAAAGGAAAGCTAAGAGTTGTGTTTGACTGTGGAGCCATATATAAAGGAACATCACTGAATTGCCAGCTTTTACAAGGCCCAGATCTCACCAATTCTCTTATTGGGGTCCGATTTAGGAAAGAACCTGTTGCAGTTATGGCTGACATCAGTGCCATGTTTCATCAGGTAAGGGTGCCTGATAAACATGAGAATTTCCTGCGTTTTCTTTGGTGGCCCAATGGCAACACTGACCAGGAACCAGTGGAATACCGAATGAGAGTACATTTGTTTGGAGCTGTATCGTCCCCAAGTTGTGCCAATTATGCCTTTAGGAGAACTGCGGAGGACAATGCATCTGATTTTTCTCCTGAAGTGATCAGCACAGTCAACCATAACTTTTATGTAGATGACTGCCTGAAGTCCACAGCTTCAGAGCAAGATGCAATTCATATTGTAAAGGACTTGACTGCACTTTGTGACAAAGGCGGATTTAGTCTTCAGAAATGGGTGACTAACAGACGTTCCGTACTGATGTCAATTCCAAATGACATCCGAGCAACAGGGATGAAAGAGATGGATTTGGATACCGACCAGCTTCCTATGGAAAGAGCACTTGGACTGCAATGGTTTGCTAAATCTGACAAATTTGGGTTCAGGGCTTTGTTGCAGGAACGGCCTCAGACCAGGAGAGGTATTTTGTCAGTGGTGAGCTCACTGTATGATCCATTAGGATTTTTGGCTCCCTCTATAATGCCAGCCAAGTTAATGTTGCAGGAGCTCTGCAGGAGAAACCTGAAGTGGGATGAACAAATTCCCCCTTTCTTCTCCAAACAATGGTCTGATTGGCTGAATGACCTCCAACGAATAAGTGGATTCAAGGTGGATCGTTGCATTACACCCCAGAACTTCAGTACATCTGTAACAGCACAAATCCATCATTTTTCAGATGCCAGTCTAGTTGGTTATGGTACGGTGGCTTACCTGAGACTGGAAGATTGTAATAATGTGCAGGTTTCATTTCTTGTGGGAAAAGCCAGAGTTACGCCTCTTAAGCCAATCACCATGCCTCGGCTGGAGCTGACAGCAGCAGTTCTCGCTGTTAGCATGGATCGAATGCTTCATAGGGAGATGCAGTGTCAGCTGGAGAAGTCAAGGTTTTGGACTGACAGCACAACTGTCCTCCAGTACATCTGCAACAGAACCAAATGCTTCCATACTTTTGTTGCTAACAGAGTCTCTGTTATTAGAGAAGCCGCAGATGTTGACCAGTGGAAGTATGTGGGCTCCAAGGTCAATCCTGCAGACGTAGCATCTCGTGGATTGAGAGCCGAAGAATTTCTTACACGTGGAAAATGGATAAAAGGCCCAGATTTAATCTATTTGCCAGAGAAGGAGTGGCCTGTATCTAACATGGATCTAATTGTGATTTCAGATGATGACCCAGAGGTCAAAAGAGAAGCGAGTTATGCCAGACAAGGCTCCTTTCACAGATGTGGGAGTTGATTATTTTGGCCCCTTGGTGGTTAAAAGAGGCAGAAGCCTTCCAAAAAGGTATGGAGTACTTTTCACCTGTCTGACCAGTCGTGCAGTACACCTGGAAGTGGCACACTCCCTCGATACTGACTCCTGCATTAATGCTGTGCGGAAATTCATTTGTAGAAGAGGGCCTGTGTCAAGTTTAAGGTCTGATAATGGCACGAATTTTGTTGGAGCGAACAAAGAGTTTAAGCAAAGTCTTGCTGCCTTGAATAATGTGAAAATCCAGGGTGCCTTGATTCAAGATGGAATTAAGTGGAGCTTTAATACGCCAGCAGCCTCACATCAAGGTGGCGTTTGGGAGTGCCTGATTCGCTCAGTAAGAAGCATACTCACCTCTGTTCTTGGACAGCAAGTATTGGATGATGAAGGTCTGCAGACGTTGTTTTGCGAGGTGGAGGCAATACTGAATGACAGACCCATCACAAAGGTTTCTGATGACCCCAATGACCTTGAGGCCCTCACGCCAAATCATATCATTCTGCTGAAAGGAAAACCCATTCTTCCACCAGGAATCTTTGAGAAGAGTGACTTGTACATAAAAAGAAGATGGAATCAAGTACAGTATATTGCGACGATGTTTTTGAAAAGATGGACATTGGAGTACTTACTTGTGATGCAGGAAAGACAAAAATGGGCTCAGGCAAGAAGAAGCTTCTCTCCAGGTGATATTGTCATCATTGCTGACGCTACAGCTTCCAGAGGATCCTGGATGATGGGCCGAGTTCTGAGTACCAAGTCTGACTCAAAGGGATTGGTTCGTTCTGTGTGCCTCCAAACTAAGACCAGTGTGTTGGAGAGACCTGTAACGAAGATCTGCCTGCTGCTGGAGGCCACAGTGTAGCATCATGGACATTTATTCTTTCTTTCTCTCATTCTATCCTGTCTTCTTTCTGTCTGTTTCTCTTACAGCTAACGTACTAAGGAGAACATTAGTGATATAGGGAAGTTAGAGTATATGTAGAGAGTATAGCTCCCTTTATGGAAATAAAGAAGGGTAATTGTGAGTTTATATTTTTCACAATTAGGGGCCGGAATGTTGGAGCTATTCATTGTTTTGTTATTATTGGAGTTATTTATTGTTTTGTTATATTTAATAGTTAAATATTTATTTAATTTCTGTGTTTTGCCTTAATCATACAGCTACATAAGCTTGTTGATATCATTAGTATTTTTATTTTGGTTATCTTAAGTATCTGTGCTTTTGTTTTGAAAGTACCAAGCAGCCTTAGCCATAGGTGAAGTCTACAAATATGGGTGTTGAGGTATGTGGGAGGTAGACACCGGGGAGGGCTGATGGTTTTTTACCAGAGCCTAGATACACCATTGTTCCTTTTGTTTGGAATGTTTGTTTGCCGAGAACTGGAGAAATAAACCTAACAAAAATGCCGTTTCTGCTTGGACAATGAACGTTTTTTACCTCTGCGTAAGATTCACTCCTTCGGTGCCTCAGTGGCTGTTTGACTTTGAGTTTTTAGTTTGTTTCGTTCAATCTGAGGACAAATCGCCACTACACAAAGATTATTAAAAATAGTTTAATTAAAAGCTGGAAAGCTGGAATCATGACATGTTGACATGGCATTTATGCATTTATGCCTTAAAAATGAATTAAACAACAATCAAAATAGTTGCCAATTCATTTTCTGTGAATCAGTTGCATTGGATAATTGACTAGTTGTTATATTATGTAATGCATCATATTTTAGAAGCTAATCTCACATTTTGTATGCAAAGTTGAGTGGAGCTATGCTTTGAAATTCATTGAGCAGTTATTGAGCTAATTAAAGAAATCAGAAATGCCTTAGACAAAAAATTATTGGTCTCAAGAAAGCGTTTGACACAATAAATCATGACAGATGAATCAGTAAACTTGAACGGTACGGTATCAGGGGGGTTGTTTTGAACCAGCTGAGAAGCTATCTACAGAACAGGCAGCAGTTTGTGAAGTTGGGTGAATACGTGTCGTCTTGTTTGGACATTACTTGTGGTGTCCCCCAGGGGTCAGTGTTGGGGCCAATTCTTTATATTCTAATAATAGATAATAAAAAATGACTTATGTAAAACATCAGAATTTCTAAAATGTGTCTTATTTGCAGATGACAGAAATATTATTTGTACTGGTGTGGACTTGCAAGTGTGTAAGTCAAATAATCAAGTGCATGTTAAGATAGATAGTGTAACTATTGAAAGAGTGTATGTAAATAAATTTCTCGGTGTGATTATAGATTACAAGCTCTGCTGGAAACCTCATATAAAACACGTTCAATCTAAAGTGTCACGGAGCATCTCAGTCCTGAGTAAGGCAAAGCATGTCACAAATCATTGCATATTGTATATTTAAATTACTGTGTGGAGGTCTGGGGGAACAACTATAAAAGCACACTGCAACCACTGATCACGCTACAAAGAGACATAAGAACAGTTCATGAAGTAGGATATTATAATCACAACGACTTACCATTTTTACATTCCAAAGTTTTAAAGTTCATTGATCTAGTTGAATTTCAAGTTGCACAAATCATGTACGAAGCTAAAAACAGACTACTAACAGGTAATATTCAGAAGTTCTTTTCTGATAGAGAGGGGGGTTATAATTAAGGGATACGTTTAAATTAAAGGTTTGAGCTGTAATGCACGACTATAAAAAGTCAGTGCATTACAATTACAATCAGAACTAAAGCAATGTCCAAACATAATCCAGTTTAAAAAATTTACAAAGCAATGATTTTCAAAAATTATATGAAAGGAGGGCTTTCAACAGCTGCAATATATGTGTTCATTGACATATGTGTATGATTATGTGTGTGAGTGTGTGTGTGCGCATATGTATGTATATATGTGTGTATGTATGTATAGTAGATATATAGGATATATATCATAAGATGATTGTGAAGAAGATATAAATATGTGTGTTAAATGAAATAATAATAATAATTTACTGAGTTATGGAAAAGGGGTAGGATTAAATAAGTGAATACTTCTTCCTACTCCTTTTCAGACATGTCTATGTTGTTTTTTTTGTGTAATGTTTTGTTTGGTTTATTTTTGATATGTCTGAAATAAATTTCTTCATTCATTCATTGACATCACCAGACTTTACGCAGTAAAAATAATAACTGGCTAAGTTTTTAACACCAGTTTAAGGTTTCACATACAAATTATATTATATTTTTATGAAATATGATGCATTAATATTGATTAAACTAAAATATAACTCATTGGCATTTGTTCCATCTAGCTACAACATCACAATGCTGCTTATACTCTAATCTTTAATTCTGAGGTGATTCAGCTTCATTGCTACTGTTATTTAGGCGTTAACTGGATGCATCTCAGTACAAATACAGAAGAAGAATCATATTTATCTGTGAAAACACTGAGCATGAACCAAATAATGATGTGACCACAAGGTCACGCAACATTCATAACAACACATCTTTGGATTATCACTTTAATGTTAGCTTGATTTTTTTCTTGCTTTTGTTCCATCATCATCCGCTTCAGATATCTTCTTGAAAATTTTCCAGATGTTTCTTTTGTCCCATATTCACTACTGAGCTCCCAACGGACCTTATTTATATTTAGTGTCCCAAAAATTGGTTTTTAGCACAGAATACAATTCCCAGTTGTTGGAATAGTTACTTCAAAAAAGTTGCAGTTGACTTTTACCTTAGAAACAGAATTAGTGTCACGTTTCTTTGAGTAAAACACTGGTCCGTCTCTATATATCAGTCAGGGCCAGACTTGGTGGATGGATACAGAACCTGGATGTCTTTAAGGATGATGTCAGGACTAATTATCTCTTCATCTTCTTCTCCAGCCTCGTTTTCTTCTTCATCTTCTTCTCCTTCCTCTTCACCAGTGGTAGACTGAATATACTCAAATACTAAAGTATCATTTTGAGTTGTTGCACCTTAGTATTTTCATTTTATGACACTTTATTCCACCACTACATTGCATTTCAAAGTGACATATTGTACTTTTTTTTTTAACTCAACTACAGCTTTAGTTATTATTAGTGACTCCCAGATTAAGAATGTTCATACAACACATGATCATTTTATAAAATATAATGCAATGTTGTAAATTAAACACAATGAGCTGTCAGGAAGGAGAATCAGAACTCAGGCGCAGACTGGAGTAGGTGGTAAGGAATCTTATTTTATTGAAGCTGTGAGTGTGGACTGGCAGTGGGGGTGCTGGGTCCGAAGATGGCTGGACTGGCAGTGGGGGTACTGGGTCCGAAGATGGCTGGACTGGCAGAGCGGGTGCTGGGTCCAAAGATGGCTGGACTGGCAGAGCGGATGCTGGGCTGTGTTCCTCAGTGGGGCTGCAGACTTGATGTTCCAGTGCGGGGCGTGGCTATTGGCAGCAGAGGCTTCCGAAGGTGGGTTATTTCTAAGAACAGAGATCTTCCAGTTAGTAACGTGAGGGAGCGGAGCAGACAGGTATGTACAAAAACAAGAAACTAGACTAGATACAACTCTCAAAGGCTGGTGAAAAAGCATACTCAGTGGTAAGCAACAATCCGGCAGGGAGAGGAAAGTCATTTGAAGGCAGATGATGGAGCAGGATGAGCAGCAGGTGCGCTGATTGGAGTTGGTACCAGGTGTGGGGAGAATCAACAGGGGGGGGGGGGCTGTCCTCACTCTGTGGAAAATGTAGGCGGGAACAGAAACACAGACAGACAAGAAAAACAAAAAACACACCAAACACACGGCAGGCATAACAAAATGAAGAAATAAACCAAAACACATTCACACACACACCAGACTGTCACCGTGCAGAAGTCACGGCAGGCGGGGCGTGACATGAGCTGCCTCTCGACTAGCTCCAACAATAGAATGCTGCTTACTCACCATCTGCAATAATAATTCACTTTCATAATGTATCATATATTGTCAACTTTTTATAATGAGTACTTTTACTTCTAATGGAGTATTTTTACACTGTGGTATTGCTACTTTAACTTAAAAGATAAGTATAAAAAGCTCCTTATGATAAAAAAAGGAACATTCAGCAGCAGCAGGTGGGCTGAAACAGAGGCTCCTGTAGCGCCTCCTGGAGGACACTCACCTTAGCAGATGCTGAAAAACTGCTCCACACCTTTGTCTGCTCCAGACTGGATTACTGTAACGGCCGTTACAGACCAACCAGACGGCCGACCGTTGTTAGAAAAGGCAGTTGGACTGTTCAGTCTCCCCGAGTTGGTCAAAAAAAGCGACGAGTTGTAATACGTCTCCATAACAGCAGGCGGCGCTAATCTGTATTGTCGCCCAAAAAAATGAAAACCGGCAGCTGATTGGACGAACGCGTCACGTGGGTCTGGCTGCTGCTTCCGGATTTTAGATTTTTCAACCGGCCATTAATGGCGACTCATTCAGAATACAATCTCATATTGTACTAAAATAGTTGAAACGTGTTTCTGAAAACATTGGAACATTTGGAACGCCCTCCCCGACCATCTGAGGGCACCTCAGACTATTGAGACTTTTAAAAAACGACTAAAAACATTTCTATTTAGCAGAACTTATGAGTTTTAATTAACCCTGCAAGTCGTTGCACTATTTGTATTTTATATTGATGTTTTTACCATTCTTTTACGATCTTAACTGGAGCACTTTGAGATTTGCTCCAAATGTAAAGCGCATTACCAATAAAATATATTATTAAATCTATTATTAAGTCTCCTCAGGACTCAGGACCCACTCCACCGGTGATCCATTGATCAAATTCAGTGTACCTCCAGGGGTACTTTGGAGAACTGCAGGGGGTACGTGACATTTTCTGCAAAATGTTTTTCAGTTACAAGACTGTAGTTTGTAGTTTTTTTTTCCGCTTTTTTAGAAGGTTTTGTCGCTTGTTTTGACCTATTCTTACCTTTCTTCCTTACTTTTTTGGGCCATTTTCAGCCTTTATTTCTACAGGACAGCTGAAAACATGAAAGGGGAGGGAGAGAGGGAATGACACGCAGTAAAAGGCTGCAGGTCAGAGTCGAACCCAGGCCTGCTGTGCCGAGGAGTAAACCTCTATATATGAGCACCCGCTCTACCAACTGAGCTACCCAGGTACCTTTCTTCCTTTTTCAAAGTTTTTTGTCTCTTTCTTCAAAGTTTTTGTCACTTTTTTCGAAGTTTGTCGCTTAGGCTATTTGAATTTTTCACTTTTGTCGCCCTAGTGTTTCCTTCCTTCTTTCTACGGTGAAGTTTTTATTACTATTTTCAACCTATTCTTGCCTTACTTTCTTCTTTCTACTGTCTTTTAGGGTCTAACCCTAACCCTAAGGTCTCTGCCAGAACCTAACCAAAGCTAAATTAGGATATGTGTTGGGCTAACCTCGGTTAAATTAGGCTAGGTTAGGATGAATTAGATTGGGTCAGGTGGCGTTAAGTTAGGACACTATTATTTGCACAATGCTTTTTGACTCTAGGGTGTTATCAAGTGGTTGCAAGGATATTTGATGGTGGTTGCTAATGTTTTAAAAAAATATTTTACTTTTCTTTACTTCAGTTTTGTCAAATCTGAAATGTTTGCCGTCTCCCTCAATTACCTCTCTCTATTTGGAGCCATTTTTCTGATTGCTCTCCTATTCTCTTAAATGATATATGTTAACAAGTCCGAGTTTGCGTGGCATTGGCCCGTAGCGAAGATTTAACATATCTGGGCTTTCTGAGTTGTGGCATAACTCAGAGATATTCTCCATCTTCTTCACATCTATTTCCTTCCTCGCTACCTTCAGTCTTTGCTTCCTAACTTCCTTGTCCAACTTAAATACTTGTCTGCGATTGTACACGCCCAGCTCCCTCCTTCGGTCAAGCAGCCGTTTCTGGATCTTGGCCATTTTCTCTGGATTTCTGAGGGGACCTGTAACCAACAGCATATAAAAGGTTAAGTCTGTAGTTCAGTTGTACACTCACACCCCTCCCAAAAGGAAATAGTCAACAGATTTATTTTGTTGCAAGTTGTTAAAAATATATGTTGGCCTGGCGCCATAAGTGAGATAAGAGCTATCTTAGCTTAATTGAGTATGTTTCCTTTGTTCTCCATGAAAATTAAATAAACTCTTGAAAGGAATATGTGCCCACTGTAAGATAAAAATGAATTGAAACATTGACAAAATGCAAGTTTACTTTCTTACCATGAAATTGGAGGTAGCACGCATCCACATGGGTTGATTGCATTTCCCTGGCACTGCGGGCTATCTTCCAACTGAGCCACCAAATGTAGATTCTTGAAAGCAGACCAAACGTTTTCCTCTCCTTCTTTCCGTCTCTTATTAAATACACCTCCTTCAAACGCTGCTTTTGTATTTCAATGAGCTCCCTCTCCTTTCTCGAACTCAGGCTATTAGCCCTTCTTTCTTGCTGCCACCTTGTGGTAGAAGACTCGTCGTCTTCAGAAGAAGATGTAGAGGAAGGGCTGTCACCACTTCGTCCGTCCTGCCTCACGGTGTTTGAAGGGTTGAAAACTCCACGAGACAAAGGTCTCTCACCCCTTCGTACGTGCTCCCACCAGATGGCAGGCCGGTCAATGCCAATGCAGGGCAAATGGTTCTCACCGATTCCTCCATCCTGCCTAAAGGTGGTAGAAAGGTTGATGTCTACGAAGGACAAATGACTTCGTTGTTGCTGCCTCCTTGTGGTAGAAGGCTGCTTGTCTTCAGAGGATGAAGACGAAGGGCTCTCAAACCTTCGTACTCGCTGCCTGGTGGAAGGAGGCTGGTCATCTTCAGAGGATGAAGACGAAGGACTCTCACCCCTTCGTTCTTGCTGCCTGGTGGAAGAAGACTGGTCGTCTTCAGAAGATGAAGACGAAGGGCTCTCAAACCTTCGTACTCGCTGCCTGGTGGAAGGAGGCTGGTCAGCTTCAGAGGATGAAGATGAAGGGCTCTCAAACCTTCGTTCTTGCTGCCTGGTGATAGAGGGCTTGTTTTCTGCACAAGACAAAGAGCTCTCACCCTTTCGCCTGCGCTCCTTCATGTTGGTGCCTACGTAGAACAAAGAGCTCACATCCTTTCGCCTGCGCTCCTTCATGTTGGTGCCTACGTAGAACAAAGAGCTCACATCCTTTCCCCTGCGCTCCTTCATGTTGGTGCCCACGAGGAACAAAGAGTACACATCCTTTCGTTCTTGCTGCCTGGTGGAAGAAAGCTGGTCGTCTTCAGAAGATGAAGACGAAGGGCTCTCAGCCCTTTTTTCTTGCTGCCGCCTTGGAGTAGAATGATGATTGTCTTCAGAGGATGAAGAGGAAGGGCTCTCAAACCTTCGTACTCGCTGCCTGGTGGAAGGAGGCTGGTCGTCTTCAGAAGATGAAGATGAAGGGCTCTCACCTCTCCATGCTTGCTTCCGCCTAGGAGTAGAAGGCTGCTTGTCTTCAGAGGATGAAGAGGAAGGGCTCTTACCTCTCCATGCTTGCTTCCGCCTTGGAGTAGAAGGCTGCTTGTCTTCAGAAGAGGAAGACGAAGGGCTCTCACCTCTCCATGCTTGATGCTGTCTCGGAGTAGAAGGTTGCTTATCTTCAGAGGATGAAGAGGAAGGGCTCTCACCCATTTGTACTTGCTGCCTGGTGGTAGAGGGCTTGTTTTCTGCACAAGACAAAGAGCTCTCACCCTTTTGCCTGCGCTCCTTCATGTTGGTGCCCACGAGGAACAAAGAGTACACATCCTTTTGTTCTTGCTGCCTGGTGGAAGAAGGCTGGTCGTCTTCAGAAGATGAAGACGAAGGGCTCTCAGCCCTTTTTTCTTGCTGCCGCCTTGGAGTAGAATGATGATTGTCTTCAGAGGATGAAGAGGAAGGGCTCTCAAACCTTCGTACTCGCTGCCTGGTGGTAGGAGGCCGGTCGTCTTCAGAAGATGAAGACGAAGGGCTCTTACCTCTCCATACTTGCTGCCGTCTCGGAGTAGAAGGCTGCATGTCTTCAGAGGATGAAGAGGAAGGGCTCTCAAACCCTCGTACTCGCTGCCTGTTAGTAGGAGGCCGGTCGTCTTCAGAAGATGAAGATGAAGGGCTCTTACCTCTCCGTGCTTGCTGCCGTCTCGGAGTAGAAGACTGCTTGTCTTCAGAGGAAGGGCTCTCACCCCTTCGTATTTGCTGCCTGGTGGTAGAGGGCTTGTTTTCTGCACAAGACAAAGGGCTCTCACCCCTTTGCCTGTGCTCCTTCATGATGGTAGAAGGGTTGATGCCTCCACTAGATGAAGGTCTCTCACCCCTTCGTCCGTGCTCCCTCAAGATGGTGGGAGGGTTGAGGTCTTCAGGAGACGAAGGTCTCTCACTCCTTCCTTTGGACTTCTTCGAAGAAGAGTCCATATCTCCTGAAGACCGAGGTCTTTTAAAGAGTTTTAGTCCAAAAATGGATCTAAACATTTTCTCGATGATTTCTCGTTCGTATACTGGCGTTGTGAAACTGCAAGTACAAACACACACAGCAATTACTTCACTGATCACATTATTGTTTCAAGCAGTACACTAAGCAGGCTATTTCACTTAACTAAACCTTCTAACTGAACTTAAATAAACTGAGAAATATGTATCTGGTCACACATCATTATTGCACTGTGCTTGATAAAAAAAAAATGCAAAAGGTCTGCCACAAATATCACTTAGAATATTAATAATTATACTATATTATATAGACTTCAGACTGCAGTATAATGCACTTTCAAAAAAATCAATGAAGTATGAATGGATGTCAGACACATATACAGTACATATTTATCCATCGACATACTATAGCTGCAACTAGTAAGCTACAGCAGTGACGGACTGGGATCAAAACACGGCCCTGGCATTTGCAACACACAGGCCCTATTATCAAACCACACCCACCCATAGAAATAAAATGGATAGAAAGGCCATTTCCATTCAAATCAACGTAGCAGAAAGGTGCACCATTGCCATGGTAACTATTAACAACAAACCGTGGAGTAGTAAAGTTACGAGGCAGAGAGACAGCCGCTAGCTAAATGGGTCGAATTAGCTTCATGCCATTATATTTCTATGTACCAACGTCACACAAATGTTATAAAACATACAAAAAAACAACATAAAAAGCTAAAATGTGCCGACAACAGTTAAAAATCGTAAAGCATCTGCAGACCACTAGGTGGCGGTGCTACGACAGGATCCGCTCCACTAAAGGCACATCCAGCACAAATACACCGGCTCGACGTTAAAGCACAGTAGCTAGCTAGCTAGCTACATCATACAACAGCTCCACCAAAACACGGAAAGAGCAACGCACGGCCACAGTTCACATTACAACAGTTTCACCAAAATATGCAGCTGCTAACGTTAATACTAGCTGAAGCAACACACTCTTTTTGTTTGGAAAATAAATCACTTCATTTAACATATTTTTTACCAGAAGCCAACTGTGCTTTCTTTGTTTTCTCTCTCTTTTTCTCGGCTTTTGGTCGTTTGGTGCCGCGATTCATTTTCTTTTATCTTGGTGGTGGTCAGTGATAATGGTTTCGGCGCTAAAAAAAACATTTTGAAACTATCATAGACTTCTATTGTAGCTGCTCGCTCTCGCCGTTCACGGGTACATATTACTGTAAACATTTCCATGGCAACAGCGACTTGGACCAAACAATGACGTCGTTGTAACGCTGAGGATTGTGGGTAGTGTCGTTTTTCTCCTTATGATCGCGAATAAAAATAACTTTTTGAAAAATAACAGGACAAATTATTGTTATTATTTGATTATTATTATTACATATATTTTTCTTATCAGTAGCGGCCCATAGTGGCCCATAAGGGATGGCCAGTCTGTCATTGGGCTACAGTGAGAATGATAATATTAGACAATATTTCTACTATTAGTAAGAATAATAAAAATAATAAAAACACTACAATGAAAGCAGTGTTTTCTACGACTAGCTCAAAAGACACCTTCACTGTAATACACCAATACATTTTTGTTTTAGATCAACAACCCACAGATAATTTAAAAACAGGACGTATACATTTGAGAAATAATATTTAATTCACATGTGATCTGTGATAGAAGCTGCAGAATGTCGCAAGTGCAGGGACTGCAAACCTCTTAGTCAATTTAAAGTGTCCTCGAGGGCAAGGAAACAATACACATGTAGTCAATTTTGTGCACATACAATTTAGGCAACAGGTAATGCAACATTTAATAATTAAAATTGTTTTGTGCAAGAGACAAAGTGCATTAGCGTCTCATGATCACATACAGCACATCTGATAGCTGGAATATAACTGATAAAAAAAAAAATGTGACAGAAACATGTGAGTAAAGTAAATGTACTCCTTCCCCAACACAATACGGCTCTACTTAACAGAAAGAGTTGAGTAAAAAAGTAGTTTGAGCTCTGCTGTAAAGTGCGACTTACCTTTCCAAAGGATTGTGTGGAAAAGGACTGGAACTCTATGTGCCACTGTAGAAGAGACTATCAGCGTTCTAGTTATGTTGTTTTGTTTTGTTTTTGTTTTTAAATAAAAGCAGAGGTTGCGTCTACCGTTGTGCAAAGTCTACGTTCAGTTACGCGTTCTGATTCGTCGACTGACCGTGGACTCCCCCAATTAAATCGCTCCGTTTGACTGTAGACTACCAATTGGAAACGTAGGATTCGCCGACCGCAGACTACCAATCACACGCCGACATTCAAAGCTGAACCTGCCGCTGCGGTCAACGGAGGTCTCCGGTGGTCGTAGCCTACAGTATTGCTGGTAAATCTGAATGAACTCATTCTTTATAACACTCACTGCTTATATTTTTACTAAGCCTGAAATAATGAATTCTTCATTACACTCACTGTTTGTACTGCCCAGTTGATTTTTTTGATCGTTTGGGAAAGCTAATGCTATCAGCTAAAGCTAGCTATAAGTTAACTAGCTAGCTAGCTAAAAGTCCCGTTGACAGGTAACGTTAAAGTTACCGCTAATCGTTTATTAAAATATTCTCAGCTGAGTCATTTTAAATAATACATTACATTTTATTTGTTGTGTATCCAAAACGGTTAATAGCTTACGCCGGTTACCTTAACGTTACTGTTAACGTTAAGGTAACCGTAAGCTAGCTAAATGTCAGTGTCTCGGTCAAATCTCCGTCCTCGGCCTACGTTAACACGTTGTATTTGTTAAACACGAACGTTGAATAACGTTACAGTAGACCGGGGCGACCCTCCTCAGATACCTGCTGCCTTCAGATTTCATTCATTACCGTTACAGTAACGTTAACGTTACTAACTTATCATGACAGACAAAGCATAGTCTGCATAGTTTTCATTAATGCCATAACCACCGGTGGAAAAATCATGTTGTAGAATAAAGCTGTTGTTGCTGTCACAACATTATTTGCTAAACTTGGATAGTGGCCCAGGACGTCTTCCCTCCCCCTCTCCAAATAAATGCTGCCTTCAGATGGCTGTAAAGATAGACATGTTTTACTGGCAACTTTTGGGGAAAATGATTGCTTTGATGGCATACAAACGATGCCAGAGGGAAATGTGCTGACAAGTGGATAAAATGTCAACTTCAGAAGTTATATGAACTCTACCTCAAAGTTATCTTCATCTGAAGAGCTGTAATCAGGGTTGAGCAGTTGTCATCCTGCTCTGACACTTCCTCCTCGCTGTGTGATAAAAGGGTATCAATGACCTTTTGTACACTAACATGCATTGTCATATTAGAAACTGAATACATACTATAAAATAATGTTAAAATAAAACTAATAACGGTGTGCTGTTACTGTGTCTAAGTGTATTTCAGTATCTATAAGTGAAGATGGCAACCCCAGTAATCCGCATCGTCAACCCAGAGACCCCTGCACACCGTCAACAGGCCGTACTGATGGAGACTAAAGAGGCCCGTTGCTGTCGGGAGAAAAAGATGGTCTTCCCTCAACCTCCACAGGAGCTGCTCTTCCAGGACAGCGCCCTGACACACGCAGAGAAGCTCCTTCGAGCAGAGGGCATCCCTGCACCGTCGTGTCGGCTGTGCCTGGGAAAGCTGCCAGTCCCTTTTGGCCAGTATGACAATGCACCCTTCCACTGGCTTGTCGCAAATTATGTGGGACACATGAAGTAGTAAGCATATTATATTCAGTACCATTGTTGGCTGTGCATTTTTTGATTGCATGTTTAAAATAAATATCTGTTTACACTAAACTACTTTATTCAGTGTTTATTATTTATCTATGCAAAGTTTTCTTTACTCATCATCTTAATTGCAGTTTAACTCATGATGATGATGGTACTAAGTTGAAGTAGGGTATAAGTACCATTTAAACCCAGAAATAACTATTCATTCTACTATACTACCGTTTTTTACTGTGATGTTTAACCTACTTGTCACATAAGTAGCACTTTTTAATGTAAGCCAATCAGATTTGTCAATATTAAGTTATTGAAGAACATGTGTGACATGTGCCTGCTGATCCCAAGGTGCAATAAAACTGAAGATATATCTTAAAATATTACTTAAGAACTACTTTTTCTTTTGAAATCAAACCGAGTTTCAGCATGCGAGCAAACAGACCACATGCTCTGTCATTACAGTAGCTGCAGTGTGGTTCATACAGGGAGTGTTTACAGGGAGGGAACAATGTGAAATCTCTCATTTCTGCAATGTTCACACACTACAAATGAGTGAGCACAACATCAATTAATTACATAAATATATGTATAACAGACAATACAATTTCAAATCGGGCCACGATTATACCAACAACAAAAAGAAGACTCAGGTATTTGTATCCTAGATCACACAGGGGCAAATAGCTCAGTCAAAGCATTTACAACCTGATGTACCCTTCTGCAACACCTTCAACCTACTTTGAAAACATTTAAAGAGACCAGATCCACTAGACCAAGATCAGTGTGCAGCAGCAAATTCAAGTCCCAGGAGCAGCATACATAGAAGCCTTTCTTTTGCATTTCAAGACGGACATTGAGGACAGAGAGATAGAGTTAGTCTTGCGAATATGTTACAGAGTGGAGACAGGAGCCTCCAGCATTTTTCAGATGGATAAATGAACATAGATATGAAGGAAGCAAGAATTGGCAAGGCCAGTGATTAAGTTTCCTGATTGACAAAGCCGGCCAACCAGCACCAGCACGCAGGGAGCAATGGTGAGTTAGGGCCTGAGATTTGAAATAAACCTTAGTGCTCCATGGTGTCTAAGGAGTGAAGCCATTAATAAGATGCATACGTATGTTAAAACATCGCCACAGTCAATCACAGACAAAAAGTAGCAGCAACAAGCTTAGAAAGAAAAGCATGACTATTTCTGCAATAAAAAACAAGCTTCACGTTACAAGGCATGTTGGAAGTTTACCTTTTTTCTGCATTAATAACAAATCAAAAAAGCTGGTCACTTTTTCAAATGCCATTTATGAAATTAAAGTGACAACAGATATAAATTGGTTATGAACAGCGAGACATTAGACTTTCATTTTACCTAAAATGTTCTCACTTTAATTGGGGCAGTATAAATTAAACATCTGAAAAGCGATGTTGGTGTGCTTAATAAGCACGTTTACCCTATATGATTTCAGCATGCTTGACAAGCACCAGTCAGAGGTCGCAAACCCACATCGGAAGGGAGAGGTGGGGAACCGGTGGGTGAAAGACCTCCTCGCTGAATACGCTGAGAGCTTCCCACAAATCTCCTGTCACCTCGAAGCCAACATCAACAGGCGCATCTACGGCCAGAGAGGGTTAGAGGATCGCACCTTCCAGGAGATGTGGGAGCTCTACAGTCAGTACAATAAACACAAAGACAGGCCAGGCGACTACAGCGAGGAGCAGAGGGAGGTAATACCTCCAATTCTGTGAGGAGATGGCTCAACACACCAGTCACCCACATCACCAGCGTGCAGATGAAGAGGTTCTGAAAATATATCAGTGACAAAGAACAAGTAAGTGTTGATTTGACTATTTATTTGTCATGAAAGAAGAAGAGCTAATAGCTACTGACTACAATTTGTTAATTTGTTTATGATATGTTATGCAGTTTTGATAAATGTGTATGTTTGCTTTTGGTATTTAAAAACCAGTAAATCATAAAATGTAGATAGTTACATTACATTTGTGGTCCAGCAACCGCAGGCAAGCCCCTCCAAGAAGGATCGCTCCTTATGGCCAGGTGATGATTAGATTAAGTAATACTTTATTCATCCCACAATGGGGAAATTCACTTGTTACATCAGCAGTTTATGCACAATAAAAACAAACCAACAAACAACCAAACAACAGGCAAACAGACAATGTGCCAAAATTACTGAATGAATGTAAAGTGGCATTATTTAAAAAGTATTGTAAAGTAAAGTCAGGTGGCCATAGTATGAAAAATATTGTAATGTAAGTAATTGACGTGAAATTAGATTGAATAATATGTAATTAAATAACATAGCAAAAGTAATTAATCGTAATATAAATGATATTGAAGTGTGACCATAATATAAATAATATTGAAAAAGTAAGTACTCGGAAAGGAAAAATATAAATACAGATAATAACAATAAAGATATACATAGAGCCATGGTGAGTGGTGGGTAATTGAAACAGGAACAGAAAACTCCAACATTATCTGGTGGTGCAGGTGTTGTAGAGTCTGACAGCGGCCGGGATGAAGGACCTGCGGTACCTCTCCTTCTTACACCGTGGGTGTATCAGTCTGCTGCTGAAGGAGCTGCTCAGGCACCCCACAGTGTCATGTAGGGGGTGAGAGGTGTTGTCCATGATGGGTGCCAGCTTAGCAAACATCCTTCTCTCCCCCACCTCCTCTATGGAGTCCAGAGGACAGTCCAGGACAGAGCTCGCTCTCCTGATCAGTCTATTGAGTCTGCTCCTGTCCCTGTCCGAGCTGCCCCCTCTCCAGCAGACCACAGCATAAAGGATGGCAGAGGCCACCACAGAGTCGTAAAAAGTCCTGAGGAGAGTCCTGCACACTCCAAAGTCCCTGAGTCTCCTCAGCAGATGGATGAGACTCTGGCCCTTCTTGTAAAGTGCATGGGTGTTATCAGTCCAGTTCAGATTATTATTTAGGTGAACACCTAGGAATTTGTAGCTCTCCACTACCTCAATGTCCGATCCCTGGATGCTCACCGGTGTGAAGTGGGATTTTTTCCTCCTAAAGTTGACGATCATCTCCTTCGTCTTGCTGGTGTTAAGCTGAAGCTGGTTGAGCTCATACCAGCTGACAAAGTCCCTGATAACCGTCTTGTATTCCACATCGTTTCCCTCAGAAACACATCCAACAACGGCTGTGTCATCGGAGAACTTCTGGATGTGGCAGTGGGTGGTGTTGTGAGTGAAGTCTGAGGTGTAGAGGGTGAAAAGGAATGGGGAGAGCACCGTACCCTGAGGGGCACCTGTGCTGCAGAGCACCACGTCAGACACACATTGATGGAGCCTCACATACTGTGGTCTGTTGGTGAGATAGTCTGTTGTCCATGCAGCCAGGTGTTGGTCCACTCCAACACTCTCCATCTTCACTCTGAGCAGTGAAGGCTGGATGGTGTTAAAAGCACTGGAGACTGAACCGTTAGCTGTAAGCCAGGCTGTGGAAGGTAAGTGAGATTTATTAATAGAAATCAAACTCTTAAATCATAATATAATCATAATAAAACAAAATTATAATACAAAAGTACTTTTTACCCGCAAAGTCCCCCTCCACAACCAAGGGTCAGGATTGTCCCATGCACTCACCTCTCAGTGACTCCCCCTGTAAGTGATACTCACATTATATGCAAACAATGTAAGAGAATGTAGGAGAACTCTTTTTTTATTTTATTTAACATGTTTTTTTAATTGTTTTTAGGTTTCATTATGTGTGTTGCAGGTGGAGATAGAGGGCTGGGTGCGTCCATGGGAAAGCCCCAATGGCATTCCATCTGCCGACATCACCTGGTTAAAGGAGGACCCAGAAAGAGGGCTGTTCACGCCTGTCTAGGTGTACAGAGACATCACCGGTCTTCTGAGAAAGAGACGGGTGATGAAGTCTGAACGGATGTGGTTCTACCCGCCAGAACCTCCTGGATATGTCAGGGGGGCTCTCCCGACCCGAAGACAACATACAAAACAGCGCTCCTTCATGTTGGTGCCTACGTAGAACAAAGAGCTCACATCCTTCCGTTCTTGCTGCCTGGTGGAAGAAGGCTGGTCATCTTCAGAGGATGAAGAGGAAGGGCTCTCACCCCTTCATATTTGCTGCCTGGTGGTAGAGGGCTTGTTTTCTGCACAAGACAAAGGGCCCTCACCCCTTTGCCTGTGCTCCTTCATGATGGTAGAAGGGTTGGTGCCTCCACTAGACGAAGGTCTCTCACTCCTTCATTTGAACTTCTTCAAAGAAGAGTACATATCTCCTGAAGACCGAGGTCTTGCAAAGAATTTTAGTCCAAAAATGGATCTAAACATTTTCTCGATGATTTCTCGTTTGTATACTGGCGTTGTGAAACTTCAACACACACAGCAATTACTTCACTGATAATCACATTATTGTTTCAAGCAGCACACTAAGAAAGTTATTTTACTTAACTAAACCTTCTAACTATCTGTGTGTGTGCAACAAGCACAGAGTCAAAACAATTAAAAGACAACTGTACAGTAAACATTTGGGCTACTCAAAGAGCTATGCAAATTGCAAATTACCATTTTCTATACTTGTGCAAAAAGTCATCCTTCCTACATTATTCTGTTCTCCCATACATGCCTTACAAACACTCATTCCTACTTCCATAAGCATCCATGCATTCAGTCATAAATAAACATTCATTTATCCATTCATAAATATCCATACATTCAGTTACAGTATAAACATACCTTCAATTCTCCATTCATATCCATACACACATCCTACCAGACTCTCGAACATTTAATTTGTACAGAGAGTCTGGCCCCTCTCCATTGACAAGTGTTAACTTCCTAGAAGGCGGGTACTCTGTTGAAGTTTAAAACTATTGGATCTGCCCAGAGCCACTCTGGATCTGCCACAACCAATCGCTAACGTTTGGTCGTGAGTCACAAACACAATAACATAAAAGGATAATGGCTTTATTCTGGATTCATTGAGTAATTGTGCTTAATGAGTTGTGTAATTGTTGAATATATCATATTTGCAGATGTTTGTACTGTTTATTTGAATCAGTAGTCTGGTGCTAGTGATGTATCTAACTTGATTTTACATAACAGGGTTGAGGTTATATAAGCATTATTACACAGGGAGACCAAAGATGGGGGGAAATGGCTTAGACCTTAGAGGGTAAAGTACTGTATAGTACAAATTTGAGGTATACTTGTACAATACTTTAGTATTTTCATCTCATGTCACTTCCTACATCTCCTTCACTACATTTAAAAAAAGATATTGTACTTTTTACTAGGGATGTCCCGATCAGGTTTTTTTGCCCTCGAGTCCGAGTCCGAGTCATTTGATTTTGAGTATCTACCGATACCGAGTCCCGATCCGATACTTCTATAATATATAAAAAAAGAATAAAGAAGAGTGAAAAAACAGATCCAGGATGTTCTTTATTTTTTATTTAATTCACCTTATTTTAACATTCAACAACTCTGTTAACAAACAGAGCACTTCTGTGAGGCAGCTTGAACAATCAAGTAATAGCATAAATTCTTCACTTTTGGACTTTAGTGCAACAGTAAATATAAAAAAGTCTAATATAAAAACAAATAGCACCTCAACTTAAAATACCCGGCAGGCATGTAAACAAATAAAAAAATAAACAGTGTTTGCAAAGCCAGTAATGTGCTTTTAGGAACTGCACTCCTAACTCTTACTGTCCGCAGACATACTCGCGCTTTCCACTTCAAGCTGCTTCCGTGTTCTACTTTGCCGGCATTTAACCAATAGCGTCTCTGCAACAAAGTGATGACATGACGCACGCGTTGCTGTTTCTGTGTGGAGTCAAAGGGTCTAACTCTGTGCCACCGCATAACTATAGATGTGTTAAAAAATAATGAGAATATATATACATATATATCCGAGTCCTGATCAGGAGGTAATGGCCGATTCCGATCGAGTCTGAAACCACGTGATTGGGCCCGATTTCCGATCACGTGATCGGATCTGGACATCCCTACTTTTATGCCTACTTTTTTAACTCATTAGAAGATCCAGAAATCTTACAAATGAAAAATGATGTTTGATGATAATAAAAGTTAAAGATTCACACAACTGGCACCAAAGATTTAGATATAGTGGATACAGTATATATATATATATATATATATATATATATATATATATATATATATATATATATATATATATATATATACATACTTGACTATGTTTAGGGACACTTTTACATCCAGATTAATGTATTGTTTATAGATGTGTATATGAAATTTTGTCTGGGACTTTTGGGGTATTTAGCTTATGACATACAAATATTTTTTTTTGTTGACTTCTTTCATTCTCAGTGTGTAATCTAAAGGGAACTGTACAAAATAATGAATGAAAACAGTCATAGCTGTAATAAGCTAACGCTTAACTTTTTCGGTCAGAATAAACTTGCTTTGGTTTGTCACTACTTGGAACGTAATGATTTATTGTTCATTTATCATTTTTGATAAGTGTGTGTTTAAGTTGTATAATTTGGAAATCACAATTACCCAGAGCCCAAACTGACACTGTTAAGAAGGACTTGCTACTTTATGTTCGGGGTAACGGGGATCAGCCAATCAGCGCCTTTGTTTTGGGGTTACAGAGAGGACACCTGTTTGCGCTGGCTGATAAGTTTCGTTTTTGAGTTAGTACAGGTAGATATTTCTGGGGTGTATCGTTGTCTGTGTCGCCATCTGTGCATGTGTGCGTTCAGAGACATGTGAGTACGCTGGTATAAATGTTTTTTACATGTGTATATTCGGTCCCTTAGGTTTATATGAATGTTATCTGTTCTGGGATACTCAGTTGAAATGCAGTATGTTAGCATACATTTCGCTAGCAGCATTCTAATGCCTAGTATTATAAGTGTTACATTACTATTGTGCTTATGTGTGCACTCACATGACACTGCACTATTATTATCAGAGTGTTTACCATAGTGTGTAGTAGAGAACTGTGTTTGGGTTGCTGTTACTGAGACCCAGCAGTAAGAGGGCTGCTGATGTGTGTTATCTGGTATATTCTTTGGTTATTTGATATAAGCAGCTATAGCTACCTAAAGTAAAAGTTATACTAATTACCATTTATTAGTCTTACTAATTGCATCCTGTCAGCGCTGTTGTTTTACTTGTATGCTGATATTTCCCTTTTTTTGTTGTTTATTGTAGAACCACACATACACTCATGAAGACAGACAATCATCTGCTAATAAATCTATTGAAGAGCATCAGAGCATTTGACTGCATTCTTACCGATGCACCACAGTGGTCACCTATTCACAACCAGCTACAGTTACAGTCCTAGTTATTGATTCTCCATTACAAATTGGTCTTTCGAGCCGGATTGTGTGACTGCTGTGTGTGAGGATGTTACCATATGATAGAGGTGAGGCAACGCCACTTCCTGATATCCGCCCAAGACATCAGACACGTCTGCCAACCTGGCTTGCTGACTATGACGTCTCCCTGCCTGTTGTGGAGAGACCCCCCCAGGCTGCAGCACTCTCCCCACAACCCTCCTATCAGATGCAGGAGCCCTACTACAGTACTGAGAGGATAGACCAGATGTTAACGCGCACCTCCCAGCTCTTTGATCCATGGAACCAGACTGGTGCTCGCCCTAAGTATCCCAGAGAGTCAGTGTTCTCGGGACCCCATTATCAGAGCACCCCAGACCCACTGTTTCACAGAGTAGACCCAGGGGCTTCACCTGCAATATTAGATTAGCTGCAAAAGATCAGGGAGGATAACCAGAGGCTTCAACTCACCGTAATGGAGATGCAAACACAGCTTAATTCAAGCAGAGGGTCAGATGCATCACATCCCACTGACCTCCCCCCCCCCCGCGGATTACAGCGCGCACGCTCAACCAGTAGTGCTCGCTGCTGCCACTAGCCCATCAAGGCCCACACCACAGGTTACGGCCCATAATACATTAGCGCCTGTGCATGTGCCCAGTAAAGTAGAAGTGGACGATGAAGACTGGCCCCTTCCCCGCCCTCCAGTGGCAGATGATGAAGAGACGCCTCAGCTATCCACTACCACACTGCCCACAGAGTTAGTGGCAGAGCTGATGACATGCCTTAACCCTTGTGTTGTCCTTCGTGTCACGGCGACTTTCTAACAACCTTGCGGCCTCGTCCTTCGGGGTCCCGGGGACCCTGGCTTCTTTTGACTCCACGCATTTTCTACCAGCCTCGCGGTGGCCTTGTTCTTCGGGGTCCCGGGGACCCTCGCTTATTGTATTCCACGTCACACGCTCCCCTCGTCTACTATTTAAATTCATTCCTACGTCAACTACCGCGGCCTGGCCCTTGGGGTCTCCGGGACCCTCGCCTATTCAATTGCATTTTTGTCTCGCTACTGCGAGATTATTTCTTTTTTCGCGCATCGTAAAATCGAAGCTCAAACCGGCGGCGCGCAATAGCCAAGCGGCTACTGGCTCGCGCAGTCGAGCCGCGTGCATCTCCCGCAGATGTATCTCTTGCAGGCCCCGCACACGGTGTATGTCTTGCGGTCCTTTGTCTTTGGACAGAGCTGACACCTCTTCCTCCTGCTGGCCACTCGGGGCGCGGTCGGTTCCACGTCGTCTTCGTCGTCATCGGCTTTGACGAGTGCCGCGGACGCTTCGGTGCGAGGCAGATGCCGCCGTCTCTCGATGAGCGGAGTCACGAGCACCCTGCCCAGCTGCTCGAGGAACACGCGCCTCCTGTAGAGCTTGCCGCGCATCCACTGGGGCCTGAGCTCTCGTTGCCCGTGTACATCTGCATGTTCCACGCGTAGCTGGACGCGGCGTCGCAGGCCACCCAGGACTTGAGTCCGTACCTGGCGGGCTTGCTGGGCATGTACTGGCGGAAGGAGCATCGACCTTGGGTGGACGACGAGACGAGAATGGGGAAAAAAGAGTGAAGATGACACAAAAATTACAAAAACACACACACACACACACCGCGAAAGGGAACCAGCTGCTCGTCCACGGTCACGTCGGGGCCCGGGTTGTAGAGGCGAGGCAGCTGCCGCGCCCAGGCGTCCCACACGTCTCGCACGGCCGCCAGTTTGTCCGAGGCTCGTCGGCCGGCTCTCGTCTCGTGGTCGTCGAATCGCAGCAGTCGCGAGAACGCGTGGAACCGCTTCAGCGCCATCGTGGCGCAGAAAATGGCCCTGCCGCTCTCCTCGTGCCACAGGCTCTCCACGGCCTCGTTTCGGGACCTGTACACGCCGGCGAGGAGCAGCAGCCCGAGGTAGCCGCGCAGGTCCGTGGCGTCCATCAGTTTCCAGTTGTTGCCGCACTTCCTTAGGCCCTCGATGTTCGTGGCGGTCACCACGATCTCTTCTATGTGCCGCGTGACAAACAGCTCGAACGCGGAGAGTATATCGCGGACGTGTGACAGTTTCTGTCAGCAGGTGTTGACTTAAGTGCTATATAAATATTGAGTGCAATTTTTTTTTTGCTTAGGCTACTACAGTGTGACACTTAACCTTGAGCTAATTAATAACTGTAGACAAACTAGTCATTCCAAGACAGCGCATGCTTCATTCACATATATTTTATAAGGCATTAAACATTTTTGTGTTTGATCATTTCAGCCAGTTCGGGTTACACGGCTCCATTGACCTGGACTGGAGCTCAAGGTCCGCCCCAGTATGCCATTACTCGTGGACAGCTAGAATTCCTCATGTCATGTGGATTCAGACCGTCGCAGATGGCGGAAATTTTAAATGTTTCTCTAAAAAACGTGAAACGGCGCTTAAGGTGAGTTTCACTTGTAGGAAAATTGTGGACTTGTGGAATTTTTTGCTCAAACTAACTTTTTGGCCTTGAGTTTGTGTCCTTTTATACCAGGTATAAATGGAACCCCCCAGTGTAGCTGAAGGATTATTTGAAGGTTGACATTTCTGTCAGCACTTGAAGGCAGCTCCATTTCTAGGGAAAAAAAGGGATGGTTCATATGGAGGATATATTTATTCATAATTTAAATTGAAAGTCCAAAAATAGATCAAATTAAAATATTATTATTTAACAATGCTACTAGGAATTGAATTTAGAACAACAAAAGCAAAGTGGAAATGTAAAAAGTAAAATTTAAAATGCAAAGCTTAAATATAAATGCTCTAACTGAAATTTCCAATTGAAAGATGATATTTTTTTGAAATAAAAAAAGAGAAATTCAAATATGAAACTCAAAATGTGAAATGGAAAAGCTTAACTGGAAATGTTAAAATCTCAAATTGGAAAAAAAGGTTAGCCTTTGCACCTTTTTGAATTTGAAATTTTATATTTTGAATTTAACATGTGGCAAATGTCCCTTGTCATTTTAAGTTTCACCATTTCTATTTGGATTTACCATCTGGCATTTTTAAAGCATATGCAAATGAGGAGGTGTTGCCCAAAGGCTGGTGGAGGGTCTGAAACAGAGGGTGCTGAGGCACAGCAGGGGGAGCTGACTGCTGGGAAGCACACTGTCTGAAACTACTACGGCGACAACAGAGCAAGTTGAGGGAGCAGGGCTGTAGGGAGGACTGTTATTTATAAGACATTGGCTTAAACTTGATGGTGACATTTTTCTTACATGTCTGCTCACGTGGCATCACACACAAAATCAACAGGAATAAAAAGGAGCATTAATGGCCGCCTGGGTAGATCACCTGGTAGAGCGCGCACCCATCTATAGAGGTTTACTCCTCAATGCAGCGGCCGCGGATTTGACTCCAACCTGTGGCCCTTTGCTACATGTCATTCCCTCTCTCTCTCCTTTTATGTCTTCAGCTGTCCTATCAAAATAAAGGCCTAAAATGCACACAATTTTGTCTTTAAAAAGGAGCCTTAACAACTCCACAAAGCTTCACATTAGGCTTACAAAATGACAAAGTTATGAAAAAATAATCTTTCACTGCCGATTCCCACAGCCATAGTAACTCACTTAAACTTTACTCTTGACTACAAAGGCACTTAGAACAAATTACGCAAGTAAAAGTCAAAATTGCAATTTGAAAAACTGACTCTAGTAAAAGTATAGAGGATTTGAATGCTAATAATGTTAGGGATAATGTTAAATGAGTCGGTCATTATTGGAAACCCCAACAGGCTTTTGCAGGACCATAACGCATTATCCAAGTTATTACACGGCTATTCACTACATAAATCAATACTGTGACCCAAAATATTGATTTAAAAATATTTTTGTTTTAGAAGATATTCAGAAATGCAAATATAGAATCACCCAGCTGTTGTTCTTTATTTTTTCAGACGCTTCAATCTTTCTCGCTCCACCTCCTATTCGGACGTAATGGACGTCAACCTGGACGCCATGATTCAGGATCTGGTAGGAGGGAATGAACAACTTGGACCAGAGTCGGTCCGAGTCCAATTGAGGGCAGAGGGTGTCCAAATCCAGAGAAGGAGAGTGAGGGAGAGTATGGTACGAATCAACCCAAGAGCGGCTGCCCTTCGTGCAATGTCGCAGAGGCTGCACAGAAGGTCTTACCGGGTGGCGGGATCAAATTCTCTGTGGCACATCGATGGGAATCATAAACTGATAAGGTATGCTAATCGGCTTTATCTTACTGACAGAACTTATGCTAGTAGGTTGTTTTGAGTTGCAATCCACTCTGACATAATAACATAATGAAGTTTCACCCTTAAAATTATTTTTATATAAATTACTGACAAAGTGTTGCCTTCAGGTTGCAAGGTCCCGTTTAACAACAGCATAACTATATCAAAACATCAGTTTACAAACTCACACAACTTGTGCAGAAGTTATGTACATAGTAAGGTTATAGCAACAACTTGTGTTTGGGAAATACAGAGTATACGACTGGATCATTGAGACTTAAACTACACACACACACACACACACACACACACACCCTGAAAGATACGTCACCTTTGCAGCTTAACACTGCAATGCCAGTAAGGCAGACACAGTTTTCTAAACTTTACGCAGACAGCGTTTTCTGCAATATAACTTAATGTCTAGATGATGCAGTCAATGTCACTTCCCAGACAGACAGGCACCACAGTGTTCTCTATGACCAGGAACAAGACAAAAGCGTTCCTAGCCTCTGGTGACAGGCTGGAGGTTGAATGGCAAGGTAGCTTTATTTCTTTAGCACTTTTCAGGAACAAGGCAATTAAGTGCTTCAGATAAAACATTATAGAGCAAACAGTCATGAAAATAAAATCGCCTAAAAAGAATAAGATGCAAATACATTTTACAGTGCCCTGTAAGAAATACATTTTTGGTTAATAGGTCGTAGGGACAGGTTTGAGAGGAGTGGGATGCAGCAGTTATTAGGATCTTTAGAGGTTAGTTATACAGAAGAAAAGACATTTTTCATTTGTGGTAAACCTTTCACAGTGCTCATTTTTCATTTGGTGACTTTCAATTGAATAAAATAATTTTTGCAGTCCTATTTCTACATTCAAGTTTTCTTTAAAATGTGTTGGTCTCATTCTTGAGAACCCCAATCTTGTGTCTCATCTCGTGAGCCGATTATCTCATCACACTCCTAATATCCTTTTGAAAGGTTAGGGCATCACCTATTGTATGTTAAGCGGGACAAACGACTCTCTGCATGAGTTTTTGGGCCTTTTTTAGGCAGTTTCCATTGCAGAAAGTGATGTTCAGGACACTCCATGTTGCAGGAGTAGACATGTCTAAGAGTTTGAGAGATAGAGGGTGCTAAACAATGCCTACCAGTAGTGATGCAGTCGATTCTGGCATTTTTTCATTTTGAATTTACACTCTTTCCTTTCAGTCGCCACCAAACACAAAGCACATCTGATCCTTCTCTTTGTCTCATGTAACCCAAATCCCAGGATTCACATTTGCTATAGCACCTCATGATGTTTTTATTGTTTTGCATATCAACCAAATGTTTGTTTTGATTTAGGTGGAGGATAGTTGTTCATGGCAGCATAGATGGCTACAGCCGCCTTATTGTGTTCCTCCGTGCGTCCAACAACAACCGCAGCAGCACTGTGTTGGAGTACTTCATGAGTGCAGTGGCCAAGTATGGAGTCCCCTTCGAGGGTACGGACTGGTGGCGAGAACAATGACGTTTGCCTGCTGATGAATGTCTTTCGAGGTTCTGGTAGAGACAGTGCCATAAGAGGAACAAGCACACACAATCAGCGATTGAAAGACTCTGGGGTGACAGGTGGCGTGGAGTTATCAATGTTTACCATGACCTCTTCCGTTTTCTTGAGAGAGAGGGTATAGTGGACCCTGATAATGAAATGCATCTCTGGGCACTGCAATATGTATATTTACCAAGGATCAATAGAGACTTGAATGCCTTCACGAACTAGTGGAACCACCATGGTCTAAGGACAGAGAGGCACCAGTCCCCCTTGCAAATCTTTGTTAGGGGTTGCCTAGCACAGCAGATACAGCCAACCACAGCAATCAGGGATCTGTTTGCAACTGAGCCCTTGGAAGTTGCTGGTGAGACAGACGGCACTGCGGGAGCAATGGATGGTGGCCGTGCTGAAGCTGCAGGGACTGGGGGCGCGGCTGCAGGAGAGCCCCCTGATATCGACTGGCCTGAACGAGTGCTAGTGCCTCAGACACGGTTTACACTGGACGCTGTGATGACTCAACAACTTGAAGAACAGTTTGACCCTCTTGAAGGCCAAAGAGTAAACCTTGGAATTGAAATCATCAGAGATCTCATTACTTACCTGGAGTCCCGAAATATACATTGAAAATAATTTTTGCTTGCAACAGACTGTTTGTGTTAGTGAAATGACTGAACAAGCAAATTATTTTAATTTTAATTTTTTCTCTCTTACATTTAGTTTGGTGTATTTTTTGTTTTTCTGCAACCAGTCTTACTCATCAATGTGATTTTGACAAGTAACTTTGTGACTTTTTATTGCCTAATCTATTTGCAACCATAACACATTTGTTTTGTTTCAATGTTTGTTAAATGTTTTTGAATAAATATTTTCATATTTTGAGTCCATTTTTTGTATTTCCATTTCTTTTTAGTATCTACTTAGGAAATGCAATTGTTAAAACAAAATACTACACATCAAGTCAGCATTGAAATGTGTGTTATTCAGACATATTTACACCTGTGCTAGTAATTAAACCAATCACCACTATGTTAACCTTTTGAACTGACTCATATATGACACAGGAGTCAAGATGGATGGGGTATTTGTAAGTATTTTATTTTGCAATGGGGCACAACCATTCAGTTCAGGAAGATAAATAGATTGCTTGCTTCCACCACATCATGAAAATCATACTTTGTTGTAGGTTTCAAAAACTTCAAAATTGCAGACTTAAGTTTGTGCTCATGTTGTAATCCTACAATAAAATTACATTTCTATTGAAATAAAATATTTACAATAATGCCACAACCACAATGTGTAACAGTTAAACAAAAACTAGAATAGATTCTATAGAATAGAAATACATGACAGTTTATTAGAGCGAATAATTTATATAGTGTCCTCTGCTGCCACCCTCAGGAATGTTAGAGCAAAGGTAGGCAAACTTGTTTAGCTCAGTCAACAAGAAGAAATAAATGCTTTTTAAATGATATAACTATACTCCACATACTTTATTATACAGCCATATGAATAAATAAGAAATAAATAGTAAAATAACACCCAAGTGCATACTGGGGATTTACGTTCAGCTTCTCAAACAAACAGCAAAGGAGATCAGTGTTCCTCAGGAATGTTAACAAGAACAAAGGAATGCTTATTAAATGCTATAATTATACTCTAGTTCACATATTTCAACATATATTGATATGTAGAAATAATAAAAACTAAAATAACACCCAATGTGAATACTATTTTCTTTAGGCTACTCAAACAAGATGCAAAAGAGATCCGTGCTTGATTAGTGTTGCCTGACCTCCTTCTTTACTGATTGGGTGATTAGAGTTCAAATCTATTGGCTGTGAAAGCCACAGGGCGGAGTTGATTATCAAAACGCCACCAGGTGTCTAATAAGCATCTGGTGGCGTTTATTAAAACGCCTGGTGACGTCATACGCGTGGTGGCGTTTAATAAACGCCAGGTGGCGTTTATTAGACGTGTAGTGGCGTTTAATAAACGCCAGGTGGCGCCACAAACGGCGTTCAGAACGCCGTGCGAATTGTGACGAAATGTGACCCTTTTGGCGTTCCATAACCCTCTGACTCGTGCGAGCGTTAAACTCCTTGGTCCATGTTTCAAGAGGTGGGTTGCCGACATCGACTTTTTTACGTGAGCCGATCCCCGCCCTGGTGACGCAACGCAGTAGGGGCACACTGAGGACAGTCCGCCCCGGGTGACAGCTGCACCGGGAGCAGGGGGCCCCGCCACTCCCCGCGGGGAGAGAGGGCGCAGCGAGGGTTATTGAGGTAAAAGTCGCATCAAATCCGCCTTGGTTGTTCACACTGCAGCCACATTGAAAAAAATCAGATCTGGTTTTGATTCAGGACCAGATATGGAAGTGGCCTGAATCTGATTTGAAAAAATCGGATCTGGGCTAGATTTGAGCCACTTTTGCCTGCAGTCTGAACGTAGCCTATGTAAGTCTCTTAACAATTTTTTATAGCATGACTCCATTCTCCTGTTCCAACATGCAAGGACAAAGGGCAGTCACTGCTAGAGTAGTACAATGGGAAGTTTAACATACTCATTTAACATACATATAAGGTACTGGTGACATAATAGTAAATACTATACGCTAAAAATATTATACCTGTAGTACCTTTGGTAGAACAGGAGGTGGGAAAAAAGCATGATTGGATGCTACAAGACTACACAGGAGCAGGAGGACATAAAATAAGCTGACAGAAGAGGAGTTTACCTGTTTTCTCCATCCTTTTGAGCTTGTCTGCTGGTCGTGCAGTTGAGGTGCTTTGAGTCAAAATGTCTGGTTGTTCTTCTACACCAAAGAAACATATCACATCAGTAGTATGTACAATTAGCCATACAGACAGATACATTGATACCAAAACCCTTACTACTTACTAATACTAATTCATTTATCAACTAGTCCACTGATAAAAAATTATGATGCAACTATTTTGATAATCAATTTATCTGAGGCATTCAAGCAAAACTGCAAAAAAGTTGATAATTCCACCTCTGATGTGATTTATATTATTATATATTTTATATACAGTACTGAATATATTTGATGTTTTTGACTGTTGGGACAAAACAAGACATTGTAAGATGTCACCCTGGACTCTGGGCAACTGGGATGAACATTTTTCATTATTTTCTGACATTTATAGAAAAGAAATCAATTTATTGAGAAAGGAGCCCTGGTAACTTCATACCATCTGTGTCTTGAGTTGGTTCCAAAGACTTCTCAGTGAAGACGTCTGCATCACTTTCACTGACTTCAGACTCTTGTACAGCTCCCACTTTTGAACACAAAGCATCTGTTTTGATCAGCCCAGTCTCATGGCAGTTTGTGAAATGGTGACGTTATTTAATCTACTGATTTGTGTACAGGGACACGTTTTTCTGTGTTTTATAAATATTACATATTTATATTTATTTTAAACTAATGTATTTGAATGGGAAGCATATTACGTGATAACACCACGATTATGGTAGCGATTAGTATTGAAAAGCCGAAAATCCGCATAAGGAGGTTGGCTGAGGTGGTGGATGGGATAAACAACACAGGACTTTTCACCCCGGAGACCAGGGATCGCGTCCCGCGTGTGGTAGTTCCTTTCCGCGTTCTTCTTCTCCTAACCACAACCGTCCCGTTGTCGAAGCGCGTCCCGTTGTTGTCGATTAGGGTTAGGCCGTTGTTGTCACCGTCTACCGCGTGTGGCATCCCCGTTGTTGCATCTCCCAGAGCAGCCCCATGTCATGGCAGTTGTTGCCGGCGTGCAGCGTTTAATTTCCCCGTTGTTGTGTGCCCCAGAGACCACGGATCATGTTGTCACCATCTCCCCCAGAGCAGGCTGCAGCCCAGTCGCATGGCGGTTCCTGAAATGGTAACGTTCCAATTTTGTGGTGACCAGCACGAAATAATGTAGAAAATCGTTTCCCTGTACACGAATCAATAGATCAAAATAACGTCACCATTTCACGAACTGCTGTGAGACCGGGTTGGTTTTGAAAGAACAGACAAGACATTTTGTTAATATTAAACTCACCTCATACTGTTCACATACTAAAATAGCAAGTATAACAAGAAACACTTTATTCTTCAGTATAAAATGTATAAAATATGACAAAGCTATTTTTACTCACTTTCTAAGCCTAAATTCATCTCATCAAGAGATTTGCCTTTGTAGACCTCAGTTCCAAGTTCTATTGCCATGAGGAGCTTGCTAATCTTCGCAAGCTGAAGTGTGTTCTCTTAATAGCCGGTAATATTCACGATGAACACGAATATCATGTCCCATGAATTTAGCAAGTTGATCCAACTCATTTTCTTTCAGATTCATAATCTGACTCAGTAGCCACCTGTTTCCTCAGGTGGGTTGAAGTGAGTGTTTCAGGCTTCTTTGCCCCACTTGCAGCTGCATACTTCCTCAAACGGTCTGAACCTCGGAGATGGGATTCTGAATTCTGTCTTACAAAGACATACTCATTGCTGTCCAAAATGTAATTGTCCTCACCCCTTTGTTCAATGAGGAAATCAAGCTATTTGGTCATCTCCTTGGTAAGAAGCAAAGGCACTTCACAACCCCTCTTCCCTCTGATCACCAACCTGGTAAACTCGTGACTCAAATCTCGTTTGAGTTTTGAGAGGCACTGCATCACATCCACATTAGGTTCTTCTGTGCCTCTGTCCCTGTACGTCAGCAGAGGTCATTTTGCTGCCTCACCTTGCCGTCTCTGGTTAAAAAGTATGAATTGTGAGAGAAGGCACAAACTGAGAGTCTTGTATATCGGGGGGTTAGGTCCTTGCAAGAGTTTTTCTTTTGCCTCCTCCTCTGTGGACTTCAACACAATTCATGAAGCTTCCTCACATCTTCTGTGAATGGGATCATTTCTTTTTTGTTCCATCTGTCCTCTTCTAAGTTTATTCGTTCACGGCGGGACACAAAGAGGTCCCACTCTGCAACTACCAAACCCAAGAAGCTCCTTACTCTCCCTGCAGCTGCTTCATCTTCTGCCTTTACATGTTGCGCAATCACAATGTCACATACTGCCTTCGATGAGTTTCCTAATTTCAAAGCAAGAGATGGTGTGCCATACCTGGACTTGGACTTGGTGAAACCAGATGCTTTTCTTGCTGCCTCCACAGCTAAACTAAACTTAGGTGGCACCAAAACATATTTTAGTGTCCTCAACTTGTGGTCCAGGGACTTGGCAGCAAGTACAAATCTACCCAACTCCCTCATCTTTTGACTCGCATGCCCATCTCTTGATCTATCGCTCCCATGTTTCTCCAGCAGTCTATCACCAAATTCACATATGAGTGAGTGATGTCGTACTTCGAGGGACACCTTATCAATAACCATTCTGCTAACAATGTTTGAGCACCTTTGCGATGACTGTCCTCTGTATGGAAGAAGAGATGAAGCAGCCCTTTGAACTCTTCTTTTTTCTTGGACTTCACTTTTGGCTCACCCATTGCTTTACGGCACAGTTGGCTGTGTCTCCATAGTTCATCTTTTATGAAGAAGCCATAACACATGTTACATGGCAAATAATCTTCTGGATCTGCATGTTCTGAAGGCTGTCTGTAGGTTACTATCTCTGTCTTGTCCCTTCTGCAACACCTCAACGTTGTGAAAGTAATTGCCTTTCCTGCGAAGTTGCTCTAGTATTTGGCGACGTTTCTTTGATGTTGGTGGAAGACATTTAGCTAGGGCCACTTCTTTTTCATCACCATGTTTACGCTGTAGATGCCGTGCCATTTTACTTTGTGGTTTTTTGCAGTATACACAGTAATGTTGCCTGTCCCACTTTCGTTTTTCTCCCTTGACACAGCATTTTACAGTAACTTGTGACATACCCTCATTTTCATCCATACTGTCAGCACTGTAATCAGGGTCTGTGGCAATGTTGTCTGTGTTGCTGAGCTCCTTATCTGCATCAGTAAAGTTTTTGTTAGCTGAAGTTGTGTCAGCGTCACTGATTCTCAGTTTATCAGATTTCTTCTTGAAAAGTAACTTTGTGTTAGAACCTTGAAAACTAAAAAAAGTCACTGATTCTTGACAGTCGGGACAAAACACGTTTTTAAAAAACTTTTTTTTTAAATACACACTATATCAATTAGAGTTATATGTTTCTGCAGAGAAAGGTCTTAGCTATTTAACCATGTAAAGGTACAGGTTCTAAATAAAAACATTTTTAACAAATGTTTCCCTTCAGATCTGGATTTGTGTCAACTCCGTCAGACACACTAAAAAGTATACAATTTTAATTCTTCCAATCCAACAAGAATCTAAAGTTCTGAAGTATGTTATAATAGTGTTTAGTGTTTAGTGTTGTAAGAGTGTTTAAAAAATACAATATATAACTTAAGTTGTGATTTCACACTATTCTGAAAACCCAGATTTCTAAATATTTGCATTTTCAAACTTTGATTTTAATTTCAATATTGTAAAAACAAATTCCTTAAATAAATAAGACATAAGAGGATGTAGATCAGATGGTCCTTTATTACAAAAACAACATAAACTGAAGGAAGAATAGTTTTTTTTCCCAAAAAATTAATAAAAACATACATCCGAAGCTGTTGACGAAGATCTGACGCTGTTGACGAAAAACTGACGGTGTTGACAAAAAATGTGTGTGCATTGCTGATTATTGAACAAATGTGCTCTTTAAACACTACTACTAAAATTACTCCTTGTTATTAGAGTATTGAACTTACTGTAAAGCAAACTATAATAAACATATTGCACATACACCGTTTCCAACTATTATAAGTTACACCGTTTCCAACTATCAAAAAAAGAATAAGGGAAACCAGGGGCCCTCCTCCCTCCCCTACACCACTTCCTGCTCTCCTTTTTCTCATCCACCTCTTCTCCTCTTCCTTTCCTCCTTTGTAAGTAGTCATTTACTTTAAAGTGGCATGTGTGTGTGTGTGTGTGTGTGTGTGTGTGTGTGTGTGTGTGTGTGTGTGTGTGTGTGTGTGTGTGTGTGTGCATGTGTGTGTGTGTGTTTGGGTGTGTTGGATGTGTGATTGCCCTGCACTGCCTACTTTATACTGGGTGTGATCTTAAATTGACATTCCTTGTCAACAATACTGCAACACATAATCTGTAGCTTAGAATCAGGTTCAATTAGCTTACTTAATATTTAATTTTTGTCTAACCTTATGCCTTGAGCAGCAGGCGTCGGACATGCTCACGCTCTATGAAGTCCATCACATCAGGGGCTATGCTGTAGATCTCTCGTGTTCTTAATTGGACTGGTGATGCATTTCCCATTAGTTTCACTATAATGTCTTCAAATGGGCAGAAACAGACATCCTTTGTGAGAAGCTTAGGCTGATACTTTGCTGTTGGACCATGGGGATGCAGAAACTCCACTTTCACATCTTGATGCTCAGTATCCACAGCAATGGTCTTGGCTAGCCACCAGTGGTCATCATATACTACTGCTAGCCAGTCTCCATTATTAAGGCTGCTAACAGTTGTTACTGTCACAGTACCCTCAGGACTTTTCAGAGGCTCCTCATCCAACTCCTCCTCTATCACATCTTCCATTTCCATATCCTCTTCCATTTCCTCTCCCATCTCTTTTTCCATCTCCTCCAACAACATGGCCAAAGGTCTTTTCTTCCCTGCCCTCCTTGTATCACTCTGCTGTTCCTCTGGGTAGCCATGGAAATAGAAGGTATCTGGGCAGAAGCACTAGCAAGCCAACGTCTTGCTGGAAAAGCAGGATAGTTGTCTGTGCTGGATCCTGTTCTCATGTGGGATGACCTGGTGTATTTGCCTTGTTGAGGGAACCTGTTTGAGAGGATGCATGAGAAGTGTATGGTATCTTTGCATGTCTTCTTCTGCAATGTGGTACAGCTGAATGCTCTTCAGACTGTTTGAGACCTTTTCAAAGAATGTGTGTCCATCTGTCACATCATTTCCTCTAAGGACCAGGTTGTCAGCTGTTCTTTTCACTGATCCGCCAATGCCGTCTGGTGCGCCCTTACCATGGGAAGTGGGGAAGAAGTTCCATGTTGCTCTTTCAAACACAAGTGTACAAGACAGAAGAACAAAATTAGTCTTGTTCTTATACTGTTTACTTGAACCATCAGACCAAAAGTGCACAGTGGTAACCTGTGGATGTCTTGTTTTGATATCTTTTAGGACTGGATCCATGTGTGTCCAGATTGCTGCAGCATCCTGTCTCTTTGACTCTGAAAGTGTGCAAAACCCTGCCTTTCCACCCGTAATGTAATACATTCCGGTATGTAGCGTTATCTGTGGCAGATTTTGTCCAAATGGCAGGCCTGTACTTCAGATTGATACTTGCATCTCCAGGATTTTGAAAAGTCAACGTGAACAATTGCTGTACTTTCTTCACAAGTCTCAATTGTGTTTCTGTATGCTTTTGACTGGTTTTGCACTAAACACACATGTGTTGTGGTTTCATTTCTGAGTATTTGCTCATAGAGTTTGATGAGCTCTGATAGACTGCCCCTGTGTTGGACGAGTTCAGTGTTGATGTGGATACCATTGACTGTGTCTTCTTGAACTCTCTCCCACTGCTTCCACTGAACATGGATTTTGTCTTGCTCTTGGGTTGTAACTGTACCTTTGTTTAGACATCGTGAGCAGGTGCGAAGAAGGCAGGACTCACTTGCTGGAGAGCAACAAACTATTTGAAAACTGTCATCCAGACTTCACAACACCAGACGTTCTAAGTACCTCAAGCATTAAGTATGCATTTTCATGCTTTTGACACAGACATGTCTTCCGATCAGATGCTTTTGGTGCTGTAATATAGAATAGCTTCAGAGTACAGAAAGAAGAATAGCTTCACAGTGGGGTTCCTAATGAGGAAATCAGTGTGGAGGTTGATCATGGAGTCTGCCAGAATCATTCTCTGCTGCTTCATCTTATTCCTAGTGATGGTGTCAGTCTTATCAGTGGTCACACGTGCAGAGTTCAGGAAGAAATCCTTAACAGTCTCTGTTATACCCTTTAGGAATGTTGGCTTTTTCTTTGTCTGTTTGTCTGTTTGTTCTTTGTTTCTTTCCTCTCATTAACTTGTAGGTCATCCCAAACTGGTGGACTTGGTGAAGGAGACGATACTTTTTGAGAATCTTGCCTGATTACACACTTAGTGCTGGTTCCTGACGCCGTGGCCCAGGAGTTTGTATGTTTTTCTTCAGCTCTCTTCTGAGGATGTTGTGGAATAGAAGGGCTTTCTTGATTTTTGGATTCCTAATGTTGCTTCCTGATAGCATCTTCTTTGTTTCTGTGCCTGGGGAGTCAAGTGGTGTTTTATTTGCAGCGTTTCTTCTTCGACATATTTTTTGTTTGTTTCGTTGCTTTG
The DNA here is from genome assembly GCA_023566125.1 of Zingel zingel. Classification (NCBI taxonomy): domain Eukaryota; kingdom Metazoa; phylum Chordata; class Actinopteri; order Perciformes; family Percidae; genus Zingel; species Zingel zingel. The sequence continues at coordinate 32,164,887 of CM042324.1, forward strand.
TTACCTTCGTAAGCTTCTCTTTCAAAGTTTTTTATTTCTCTTGATGCCTTTTTCTGGTTTTACCTCTCTCCCTTTCCTGTCTGAGAGACTATCTGCTGTGTCTGGCATTGTATTCTTGAATATTCTGATCTTGCGGACTATCTGGAGGGGTGTGTGCCTCCAGCACTGCATCTTCATTGGATCTTTTCTGTCTGGACCTTTTCTGTGCCTCTCTCCAATACTTTCTTCAATTCCTCTTTGCCCTGTCTCCCATCTCGTCTATTAGTATTACTTTTTTTTTCTTTAACTCTCTTCTTCCACCTTTGTCTTTCCTTCTCTTGCAAAGCATGCTTGCTCTCTTGGTCACTGTTTATTGTTCTCTTCTCTTTCGTTGGTACCCTCTATTTCTTCTCCTTTGCTCCTCGACTGACAATTTCTGTCCAGCCATGCTTTCCTACAATACAAATTGAAATAATGAAAAATGTACTTGAATAAGACTATAGAATCAGATTTTTATTTACTTGACATGATTGATTGACTGATGGATGGATGTAAAATCCTCAAGGTGCGGTCTGTAGTTTTCATAACCAGATGTTGTGAAAATCTACACACTGGCTTCTCATCTCTCTATCTCTGTCTCTACATATATAAATATATATATTAAAGTGCTGGGAAAGTTACACGTTACACAATAATAAGAAGACCACTGCCTGCCCATTCTCTACAAGTCAGATGCGTATGGTTAAATAATGTAATGCATGCTATGTATGTGCATTTATGTGTAAATAAAACCCTGAAATAACATTTTAACCCTTAAATATTATATTCACACATTAAGAGGTTATTGGTGGATTTGTCAACTCCGGCAGCTTACAGGTCAACTCCGTCAGACATAGAACCTGACGGAGTTGACGTCTGACCGAGTTGACGTAAGGGCATGTATTTTCCCACCAAAACATGTATTGTACACTGCAGCTAGCTAGTTTTTCCTCAGTTGCTAGCTGTCCCAATAACCTCAATAAAATGCTTAAATTCAATCCACTATGGTTTAAAAAAAGTATCTTAACAGAAAGATGGTATTGAAATGGTGTAGCTGTGACCATAGGAATATTGACATTGTTTGTCTAAAATATAAAAAAATGTAAAACGTACCAGAGCATGTGTGGTAGTGTTGCATTTACCACAAGCAGGGATATGAAAAGTGGTCCTCAGGGATATGGCTGACCATGCTATTTCCTGATTTAATGAGCTTTATGAAAAAATCGACAGAAACTGAGGACACAACAGTAGTATATAGCTGACAGGTTTGCGCGTGCACGTATAGGGTACAGGTTTGCGCGTGCACGTGAGGTCACGTGATGTCGTCACGTGCACACGCGTGCACGTGTCCCCCGAAGCGTTGTGATTGGTCGGGCGCTCGAGCGGCGTGCGCAGCAAGGGAAAAAATAAAAATATAAAAAAATTAAAAAATTAAAAAATTAAAAAATTAAAAAATATTTTTTTTTTAAAACGCCTAAAAATAAATGAAACTGATATCGTCCGGTTTGTAGTGCCCCCCGAGGGTGAAGGGAAGTCCGTGAGAACCGTAGCCATAACTGCACAGAGTGTCCTGTCATTGTATGGTGGAGTTTGTATTGTGTATTCCTTAAAGCGTTAGGGTTAGGCTATGTCTCAACATGTCTGAAAAAGTCATGTGCCCCCTATGACGGTGATGCTGTTATAGGGGAGGGTTATGGAGGAGTATAAAGGGCTATGTCTCGACCTGTCTCGCCTCTTTTTACCTACTGTTTTTAGTTAGCTAGCTAGCCAGTTCGTTTTATGCCTTCGATCATCTCAAGCAGACCAGCGGTGTATATTTCTTTTTAACTCCTGGGAGAAAGCAAGAGGAAAAAAAAAAACATCTTACAGCCATGTCTACACATCGATTTGAATATCAAGTTGGATCAACGGTTGAAGAAGAAGGTACGGTTGATACACACGCTCCCAGTGCATTTGAATTGAGACCCAGTACGTTGAAGATGATCCGTGCACCCCGTAAAGAGTTATGGGGAGGAGGTGAGACTAATACTGGAGCAACATTCGGTCTGAGCCAGGCCCCCAGAAAAAAGAGATTCCGACCCGATATCTTTACGTCAAGCATGTCAGAGTCGTGTACAGCTGATATGGAATATGCGGGGGACAATGGTTACTGTTATTCAATTAGCTACAGTTCCGGATATGTGACATTAGCTGTGTATACTAGTGTTGTGGCCGATTTATCTAGCAATGCTAAAACAGCCTGCACAATGGCGGTGAAAGACTGGAGTCTTTTTCGTAGGGTTGTCTGCCCCGATCTTGACAATCCTGGCTTTCCTGAGCTAGTGTATGTGTCTCAATGGGACACCTGCAATGGGGCCGGTATCTATCGTGTTGAAGCAGACCGCTTCACCAGAACCGCAGAGGATTTTATCTTCCTTCGCGTATGCTCCGAAAGGGAGAAGTTAGTTGCAGCCAGAGGACGTGAAGAATGGAAGTTAAAGCCCTACCCTGTATCTAACGAAGAATATGAGAAATGGTTTAAAAACGGGTTCTTTATACAATGGTGTGACTGGGAGATATTGAAGACACAGTTTGATACCATTGACTATGTCATCAGAAGAGACAAAATAAGGAATTCTTATGAGAACATAAGAAAAAGATTGATATTTGAGGACGATGATCAACAGTCTCAGCCCCTCCCCAAGACCCTCTATAGACCTAAAATCGTCAGACACAAAGACTAACAAAATGGTGGGTCTAATTTGTAGGTGCTAATTATTTGGCAAAAATAGTTAAAATGCTTTTATATTATTTTGTTTGCTACTGTGATTGTAATGTGTGCTTTTTTTCTTCCCAGAGGATCTAGAGATGTGTCATTCGTCCGGCAGAAAGACACCTAACACACCTGTGTTATTTGACCCCCTGACGGTCTTCGGCTCTCCTCAATCCCTTTCATCATCATCATCATCAACAACCCCCACTCTAAGCCCGGAACACTTCCTGGCACCGCCGCCTATGACCCCTCCTCTGCCTCCCTCTCTATTGATATGCTCCCCGCCGCGTCAAACACATGCATATCCATCTACCCCCTCAACGTATGCTGTATTACAACAGGAAGATGTCGGGGCTTGTTCGGACACTGTGACGCATGATCAGCCGGACGGCGTGGTGTCATCGTTGTTTATAGATAGCGTTAAAACAGCGTCTCTACATCTTCTTAACATTGTTCTTTACCAGTATTTGGAGGAGCGGTGTTATGGCTGTCAGATCAATCATCCGAGCCAGAAACAGCATGACTGTATAGAAGGGCTACCAGAACACTTCTACGCTGTCCACTTTGAACAGATTATGAAAAGACTATTGACTGATAAATTCATCGGAGTTGTGCAGCGTTTTCTGTCCTTTAAACATCTCAAGGCCGGTGAGGGTAGAATCCTCGGAGTATCAGAAACAGTTTTGCACGAGTTGAAAACGGTTGAAGATGTCACGACTAAAATCAGTGCTATGTATGACTCTATGATAGGTGATGATGTGGTTAAAATAGCCGAAATTAGAGAGATTAGTGACTATTGGAGGGATTTATATGGTAGAAAGAACTAACAGGGTGAAAATATGGGGAATTGTTTATGCGTGATGTATAATCATATCAGTGAGCGATATCACATATCACGTATATCTGATATTTTAGATCAAGCCATTGCTAATAACGTGAATGATGTTACAAAATACCAATGTAAGAGTGTTGCTGTAGATCGTACAGATGTGTGTAGGTTAGAAAAATTGATGGTGCTTGTAAGAAGACAACATAGCGCCACTCCTTGGGAGGATCTGTTACAGATGTTGTTATCAATGTTAATGACACGAGAGAGTATAGTGGAAACATTTTGTGATGTCATAGCTAACATTACACACGATTTTAAGATGTTAAAAGTTTATCACCTGCTTACTATGTATACAATGCTTGTAGATACAGTGAGTTTGTATGTGAAAGAAAAACACTATACCGACGTCTTACAGGATTTGCAAAAACTACATATATTCATAATCAGTAAAAGCAATGTATCCGTATTAGTCAAGATGCTATCTATGATAGAAGCGGTTTCGCTGTCTTCATGACTTTCGTATGTATGAATGCGTTTGGTTGTTTTGTGAAATAAAAAAAAGGATGACATAACACTATCGTGATCACTTGTGTTTTAACGAATCATGGAGAAGGTTATGCAAAAAATATACTACGATCCTGCCCACCCAGGGGCTCTAGGAGGTGTACACAAACTTCGTGATTCCGTCAAAGAATGTACTGGGTTGTCTCCATCGATCCCCGCTGTTAAAAAGTTTCTCTTGCGGCAGGATGCGTACACTCTACATGCACCTGTCTTGAAACATTTCCCCAGAAACAGGGTGATTGTTAACGGTATCGATAAACAATTTCAGGCTGATTTGGTCGATATGACAGAATATTCTACGGAAAACGATAATGTGCAATATTTATTGACATGCATTGATGTGTTTTCTAAATATGCATGGGTAATATGTCTTAAAAACAAAACGGGTCCCGTTGTCACAAGTGCCTTTAAAGAAATATTGGAACAAGGACGCGTACCTCTGAAACTTCAAACAGATGCCGGAAAAGAGTTTTATAATAAGGTTTTTCAAAAATTGATGACTCTATATAAAATTCACCATTTTTCCACAACGAACGAAACAAAAGCAAGTGTTGTTGAGCGTTTCAACCGGACTTTCAAAGCCAGAATGTGGAGATACTTAACAGCTGTTAACTCACGTCGCTATATTGATGTGGTACAAGACATGGTCACTGCTTACAACTCTGCATACCATAGTTCAATAAAAATGGCTCCAACCGCTGTGTGTAAAGACAATGAGAAAACAGTCTTTAACACTCTGTACAAACTGAAACCGCAGGGAATGGTACTGTTTAAATTTCAGACGGGCGACACCGTTAGGATATCAAAGCACAGAGGTGTGTTTTGCAAAGGTTACGAACAATCCTTTACAGATGAGTTTTTTACAATATCAAAACGTATAGGCAGGACTCCTCCCGTTTATATACTAAAAGACAATAGCGGAGAGACCTTGACAGGGACTTTTTACGAAGCAGAGTTACAGGCTGTAATTATAGACAAAAACAAAGTGTTTAAAATTGAGAAAGTGCTGGATAGAAAGAAAACGGGTCGTAAAAATCTAGTACTTGTGAAATGGTTAGGATGGCCCGAGAAATTCAATTCATGGGTCTCTGAAAAAGACATAATTGATGTAAGATAATAGAGCCGGACATGCTCTTAAAACTAGTCATTGTGATTTGTTAGCGAAAGGTGACGGAGCTATGAATAAGAACGGGTTTTTTGTTACGCTGCCTAGTAATGCATCGTCCATAGTGTATCCAAATAATAAGATTTGGCAGTTCAGAACAAAACTAGCAAAACCGCTCATATTACATCAGGCGTATGAAGTCGGCCTTATCGAAATACAATATCCCCGGGTCTGGAATAGTTTCAGTGAGAGCGATGCCAAGATTGAATTCTTCGACACAAAAACGAAACTGCTCAATAAGCTAAGGCTAACAGTTGGCTCTTATAACACGATCGACAGCCTTGTTAAAGAATATAATATGAAATGTGCGTCTAACCCAATCCTTTCACACATAACGATGAGTCACAACCATATCACTAATAAGATATTTTTCACGGGAGGAGATGGATGGCATATTGTGTTTAAGGGACGTCTGGCCGAAATTCTAGGGTTCATTCCAGACACTGTGTTCGAAATCCACGTTGGACCCCATTTAAAATGTATAGCCCCGCACCCTGCCGACATTCACGGCGGCCGTTATAATATATTTATTTATAGTGACATTGTGGACTACCAGCTAGTCGGCGATAGTCATGTACCACTGCTGCGATGTATAAATATCTCCGATGAGGTCAAACGTATGCCCACTCTGAGTTACGACAACCCTCACTACACATCGTTGTCACGCTCCGCTATTACAGACATTCAAATAGATCTACGAGACGACCAGAACCAGCACATACCTTTCTCATACGGAAAAGTAATTGTCAAACTACATTTTAGACCTGTGAAACAACATTAAAAAATGATGCGGAAAGCGTACACAGCTGATGATGGAAGGTATATGTCCTACTATATGAACCAAGCCGGTGGAGACCTGCCCGGTTTCATAGGAACCCCCACGCAATACGGGTCTGGTTTAAGGGGGCGTGTTCCGAACCCTATTTCGAATGGCTGTCCCTCTTTTAAAAAAGGGTTTTAATCTAGCCAAACCTCACCTGAAAACAGCCGCCACAGGTATTATAGGAGATGTTGTGTCTAATGTCAGGAATGCCGTAGCATCCAGGCAGCAGGGAAAAGGTCTCATGGTGTACAGGCGCAAAGCATTAAAAAGAAGCCCTTCAGGATGTGGGCGTAACCAGGGTGTGAAAAAAAAAAAAACATAAAAACACACGCAAAAAACGAAGGGTCCTCAAAAAGAAGACATCTGTCCGTAGGCGCAGAGCTCCGAACCGACGATCATTGTTCCTGACAAAAGACATATTTTAGATTAACTTTAAGAAATTAATCATGTCATTCATTCATAATCAGTCGGAAGAGTGTGTGAAGACAGAACTGGACCTATCTACAGTCCCGTACACCCAGACATCTATCGAAAAATCAACATTTCTAGAAGTACCGCCCATGTCCTCTCTAACAGACAGCGGGCCTATAGAGTTTTTCATATCTGCTAGTGGAGAAGACTATCTAGATCTGAACGATTCGTATCTGTACACATGTGTGAGGATTACAAATCCTGACGGCACATTGCTGGCTAATGCCGCTGATGTGGGTTTTATAAACTATCCTGGGTGCAGTCTTTTTTCCCAAGTAGATATAATGTTAGGGGATAGGTTGATTAGCCAATCTTCAAATACGTATCCGTACAGAGGGATTATTGAATGTTTGCTAAACTATGGAAAAGAAACACTGGATACACAGTTCAGCACTGGCCTGTTCTGTAAAGACACCGGTGGAAAAATGGAGGAGACATCTATTACAGGAGATAATTTGGGGTTAGAGCAACGGGGTGCATACACTGGTGAAAGCCGTATTGTGGAATTAATATCACCAATACATGCTGACTTGTTTTTTCAAGAAAAACTTTTGATAAATGGTTTGGACATCTCGCTAAAATTCATCAGGTCAAAAGATGACTTTGTACTAATGACCCCAGGAAATGTTCAATTCACAGTGAAAATAATGTCTGCTAGTCTGTTTGTAAAGAAGATATCAGTGTCTCCTACTGTGAGACTAGCTCATAGTAGAGCTCTACAGCATACTAATGCCAAATATTCTATTGACAGGGTAGCCATAAAAACATTTTCCATTCCGGCAGGTACGAGGGTCTGTAGCCAAGAGAATTTATTTATTGGGCAGATACCAAAATTCGTAGTCTTGGCTTTTGTTGATAACGAAGCATACACAGGCTCATATGCTCGTAACCCTTTTAATTTCGGGCACTATGACACTGAGTTTATAGGCCTATACGCAGACGGACAGCCTCACCCTGCACGGCCTTTTCAACCCCTTTTTCAAAGAGGACAATATGTACGAGAATATTATCAGCTGGTGGAATCAACAGGTCGTCATTTAAAAGATCGATCACTGTCCATAACACGCTCCGATTTCAGGGCTGGGTATACACTCTTTTGTTTCAATTTGGAACCGGATGGTGGTGGGTCAGGAAACGTCTCGCTGATTAAGAACGGCAACGTTCGCTTGGAAGCACGCTTCAGAAACCCACTACCACGTACGGTGACCCTTATCTGCTATTCCGTTTTTGATTCTGTAATTGAAATATCTAACCAAAGGCAAGTCCTATTGGACCACTACTAAAGATGAATACAATAGAACTCACTAGTGTTCTTAGAAAAAGAACGACTAGAGACACAAATTTCTTAGGAGTAAGGCCGTGTGATCAACTGCCAAAAACCGTCGTTTGTAAATTACCTGCTATGCTAGTTGTAAATACTGACCCTAGCGATAAACCGGGTCAACATTGGCTCGGTATTTACATTACAGAGAACAAGCATGGTTTGTTTTTTGATAGTTTCGGACAACCCCCTAGCTTTTTTCCTCAAGAAATCAACCATTTCCTCTTAAAAAACTGCCTGGAGATGTACCATTCTGCTATCCAAGTGCAAAATAATCATTCTACAACATGTGGTCAGCACTGCGTTTTCTTTTTATGGCATATCCAGAAAAAAATTCCTTATTCAAAAGTTTTGAACATGTATGGTCCTAATCTTGTATGCAACGACACGATGGTCACCCATTTTGTTAGCAGAATACATCCATACGTGTGTCACGATCAGAATTTTAAATGTGTACAATGTTCATGCGCTACCTACAGATAAAAAAAAAGTATTGTGTAATGTTTTTCAATAAAGAATGTGGAATATATTGATCTTACAATGTCTTACTGTTTTATTCCTTTTATTACTTTGTAGAGCTATACAGAAAAAATGCATTCATCAGATAAAATTAATATAAAAAAACACATTCATTTAATGTTACAGGTTACATTCAACACTGTCTTTTCACATTCTTGAATAAAGAAAATACCCCTCAATAGAAAATATAAAAATAGATTAAAAACTGGCCCAGCGAGTCTTAGTAATGGCGGGTGTAATACTAATGGGTCTAGGAGTACTAGTTGCTCGTAAATCAGACGATGTGCTATGTATAAAGGAAGGGGCCATTCTTATTTCTCTACGCATGCGCGGGGTACGTAAATCAGACATTGACGATTGTGTATTAGTTTCATCCCGTTCCCCTCTTTTAAATGCCTCAATAGAGCGGCGTACCATCGTGTTTGGGATCACGGATAGTGGCACATTTAAGCTGGCTAACGTTTTTAAAAATATGTTCCACCCTTTTGGTCTTGAATGATCTGAAACATTATTATGCGTTGTTACACTTTTCAGTAGATCATACAGATGACTACCTAGCACAGGCTTATCTTCAACAACGATTTCTCCGTTGTTTGACCACGCAATCTTATTATTACGGGATAACGAAGTGATTATGTATTCAGCGTTGCGTTTATTCCTGGAGGGCATATGTGCCAATACTTCTGCTCTTATCATATCGTCTTGTGCGATAGCGTCTTGTGACTCAGATATTGAGGCGTCATCCTTTGAGGATTCGTCAGGCAGTGATAATGTAATCACACTTTTCTCACGCTCCCCCTGTCTCGCCAAGGCTAGGTATCGCTGCAGAATACTTGAATATTTTTTAGCTTTTTCATATACATTGATGTCAGGTTGTTTCAATATTTCACTCATGGCTCGATCCAATTCACTTTGTACAGACTGTCGCAGAGATACATTTGAGGAGTCAGTTGTTTGAGGCGGCTGTAATGTCGCTAATTGATTTTGAGGAACCAGAAACATTTTCTGAGTGTGTTCCATTTCAATTCCTGTTGATAAGACTTGCTATGAACGGGATTGCGGCGCCAAGTAGAGGCAATAGAAACCCACCTGTTTGGTTGATTGTCTTTTTTTTTTTTAAATGTTTGATTTTTTTATCAGCTATTAGTCTAATCACTTTCTTCTTCTTCTTTAACAGCTTGTACTGAATATTAGACAGTGGTATGTTACCTCTTAACACATTCAAAGCTATTTCACAAAGCGCATTAATAAAGTCTGGACTGGCATTGCTCACAATAACACCTCTTGCTCTGGGTGATGCCTTATGTAGCATGTCTAACATTGTAAAATTCCGTTCCATTCGGTTTGACATTATTACACTTTTTTTTTCCTCGGAATGTATACAACCTGCTGAGGCGATAGCAGCGCGGATCTGAGTCTTAAAATATCGGGGGTTGTGGCTTTATAATCTATCAACAGATATCCGTATGGGGAACTTGTGGCATCGTCGAAAGCCTCTAAAAAATATTTAGTATTTCCGGGGAACATTTGTCGTGCCAGTAAGCTTATCTGATGCTGATCTCTAGCATTTTTTAAAAGAATTATATAATTTGTGTTCAAACTGATTGTACGACTCGCTTTACCTTGAATGAACAGATTCTGCACTAGATATATACAACTAATATTTCTGTGATGGACATACTGTGTAAAAATTTTTTGAACTTCCAAATTATCACTGGCTCGATCCATTAAATCATCAATCACTAACAGATTATTCTTAGCAGGTGGAAGAAGCGCATCGTCACAGAACGATTCAGGGAGTCCTTCCACAAAATTTATATTCACCGTTTTAAGCAATTGATCGTATATTGACTGCCAGCATGAATAGATGTATACAATGTTATCTATTTTTTGTGAAATAACAGAGGCCATGTTTTCAATAATGTCTTTGACAAAACATGTTTTCCCGCAATTAGAGGGCCCACTAATAATGACGCTGAAAGGGTGTTGTAGCCTGCCATCAAATTCTGCAACATGCCTGATGTTATTACTAATAGCCATAAGGAACCGTTGTATAGTCGCGGAACACGCGTCGCTTGTTGTAAACAACCTGTACTTTCTGCGTCAGCGTGTCGTTTTTGAGATGAAACTGTTTTTTGTCGCGTTTTATTGTGAATGCATTTGTGGTCAGACGGTTAGGAGGCTGCTGATTGGTCACAAATGCTTGAACAAGACCAATTAAAGATTCATGTGTCACCACTTTGGCATTTTCGGCATTAAGGGTCACACCCTTGCATTTAACCTGTGTGTGGCCTTGTGCCGTCCTATAAGCATAGCATTTAGGACCCCCCGAAACAAACTCTGTTATATAGTCCTCTGTAGGGGCCCCACAGACTTGCGCACTGTTGAGTTCATCAGTTAATTCACCAAGGTAAGGGCCGAGCGGGGGGATCCACTCATCGCCTCGGGTTGTGAAGACAATGCTGTCTGTGTCACAGTACAAAACACGTTCCTGAAGCGTATCCAGCAAATCATATAGTTCCATGCGTGCATAGGCGGTGGTCATAGCTCCTATAAAAACATTCACATCGTTTACTCTGGATACTTGACCATCTGTGTATCGCCACTGGACAATAGCTACCTCTGGCAAGATAAATGAGAACTGTCGAACATCAAAAGTATCGCTGAACATGAGCTGTGTGAACCGGGACGGATCTGTTATGAGTTCAGCAGTCGTCATATTGTTACGCATAGCAAAGCGTCCCCACAAGTTGTTCAAAATTGATTTATTGGTATTTCTGACTGCTTTGTTAACACATATCTTGGCGGGATCCAGACGTATGCCTTCGCGTACATAGTAGCCATCTATGTATTTTTTTTTTTCGTCTTCCGTTTTGATATGCCCGGGATATCCTGAAGCCTCTTGCTTGCGTTTAAGAAATGTCTTAACATAGGCTTTAAAAAGCTGGTCCGTTTTTTCTGGGAAATGCCAAACCTCGTCGATTGCAACTATCTTATACCCTTTCGCTACGGCTTTTTGTAATTCAAACGACACCCACACCCCAGACAGCTGTCGCTCTTGGTCGCTATGCGCACACTGGGTTGTCTGATTCATCTGAACGGCACACACAGCACATAGAGGGAACATCAGTTTCCCGTTACAGTGATACGGCAGTACAGGGTGGTACAGTCCTCTGGGGGGCACCACTGTGCATTTCACAATACCAAAGTATGTGTTTATGTCATCAAAATCCTTGTGTATTATCTGAGGATGGCCTATTGGATAATCTCTTTTGGCCTGAACAGTTGGGTACAAACTTGTGAAATCGTAGTAGCGAATTTTCTCACCATTTTCTACCTTGTGGTACAGCTTCATAGCATTCGTTCGGCCTCCAAAGAGGGCTTCTCGAGGATTGAGACGCACTGGCTTTTCATACGTTAACATGAACTCCTTAACGGCCGGGTTATTGCACACATCCTGTCGCCAATCACACTCCCACTTCACCACAACAGTTAGGCCGTACACATTTTTTAGAGCCGTCACTCTGTTATGGAACTCTATGCGCAGCTCACCCTGTGTTTTGTTTTTGGTGAGAGGGTTGATTTCCGCTTGTGCGTAGCACTTATCACAGCCATGAAAGAAGCATCCGTTAAATTCATAACATGTGTTTGTGGCTTCACAATAGCCATCTACAAAGAACGGGCCAAATGACTTTTCACCTCTGTTCAGAGCGTGCTGAATGTCAATACCCTTGCTGTTTGCAACATACTCTAACCACTGTATTGAAATGTCAGAATACGTCTTGTTTTGCCTAATGTAAGCACCCTCGTACGTCAGAGCAACTGTGTCTTTGGGTAGGAACAGAGTTTTAAACACTCCCATACAGGAGGAGGCCATTGTCGTATATGCAAACGGATCTAGACCGGTGCACTCATGGAAGGCTTCTCTGTATATCTGGCATGCTTTGCGCAAAACTGTCACATCGTTAACACAATAGGTGCGCAGCTCTTTTCGAAAGTCAAAGGGTGTGTCACAGACCGTGGCGTACCACTCGGTGAACGTTTTCTTACACTCGTCAGTCATGGCATCATAACCATATAGAGCAGGAGGCGGATGGGGGCCGATATAATTCTCATTCTCACGTGTGTTGAAGGCGTGGGGGAAGAACCCCTTCAGAAGATCTGAGAATCCCATGGCAGACGGGGTTTTAGACAGAGGCATTGTTATGAAACTGAATGAGTCTATCCAGCGTTGTTTGTAAGTAGAATCGTACATCAGAAGCACCCTAGAACCCCGCATAGTAATAGTTGGACAAAGTTTCTGGCTCACCATATACTCTAAAACTATGTAACTGTCAAAACCGGAGGCATTGTGTGCTATAAAAGTATAGCCTTTGTATTTCTCCCGTCTGTAGTTCTGAATGAATGAAGCGACACAGTTGGAGGTTTCGTAACAGTTTTTGGCGCCATTCATATCCATAATGCACACAAAATTAGCTTCATGGCGACCCTCAGTACAACGTGTCTCAAAATCGTAAAAGAGATACTTATCACTACTTTCTTCGCGTTTGAGGGGCTGTATAAAGCATTCGTGCGTTGTGCCGACTACAGGCTCTCTACAATGTAGGCATTTTGGGACTCTACAGACGTGTGGTTTTTTAGCCGTCCGGTACGTCGTGTGACAGGACTCACAATATTTGATCCGCTCGCAGGGTATGAGACGGTGTTTCGCATCGGGTTTTTTATGGTTTTCAAAACACTGTTGCGATTTGCATATGCGTCTACAATCTGCACATTTAATAGTTTTATTAGGGGTACAAGCAGTGTAACATACATTACAAAGAAAACCACACCGATGCTCCAGGGCAGTGCTGTAGGTCTTGTAACAACCGTCGCAAACGTACGGTGCACCGAAGAAAGACGTCTTATTTACAATGAGATAGTAATGCTCGTTATGCAAATACAACCATGCTGTTTTCACATGTGGCTCGTCGTGTGTTTTGAAGATCTGTGGTTTTTTACAACGGCCAACATGATGGAATATTACAATTTTCATTTTCAGATGTTTCTGAAATCTGTCAACATCAGAGAATGAAACCATATGCGTATCGTCAAAATCCAAATCCCTATGTAGCTGCTTTGCATAATTTATCTTTTCACACGGGGACAATCTACTGTTTACATAATGTGCCAGACAGAGAGCAAAGCAGAGATTGTCATTACCGTCGTTATTCTTGGGATTGTATAAAGCATTACCTTTTACTGACAGTATTTGATCGTAACCGATGCTTCCTAGTTTTCGACGGCCCCCGGGATTACCGCCTGACATATTACGAGCTATAGTCACAATTAATTCCAAAGCGTCATCGGTCAGAGAATTATCGTTACTTTGCATAGCTTGTGAGACTTGCTCCAGAAATGTATCTGTGTTGTAGCCGTCGTCCGAGTTCAACATTGTTTGAATAGGGACATTCACGGCAGGGCCCCTTAACACAACATTTAAAACACTGTCCTGTGTAGCATTGTCCAAAGCCCTCTCTATTAAACTTGTTAGGGTGCTATAAACCCTTTCAGGCACACTGCCAATATCTGTCAAATCAATATTTCGTAGGTCGACATCTTGACGAAATTCAGTAGCATTAAAAAGGGGAAACTGTCAGGATGCTATGTCAGACGTCGCCTTAGAAACACGACCCTCCCCCTGCTGCACACCCCCGTGAGGATTGTCTGAGGGCGGAGGCGGTGCGCGGAACGTACTCGTGGACGGTTGTGGACTGGAGCGGTCACGGGGGCTGGGACGTTTTGATGACTGCCCACGCTCCTGAGGATTGTCTGAGGGCGGCGCCTGTGCGCGGAACATACTCGTGGACGGTTGTGGACTGGAGCGGTCACGGGGGCTGGGACGTTTTGATGACTGCCCACGCTCCTGAGGATTGTCTGAGGGAGGCGCCTGTGCGCGGAACGTACTCGTGGACGGTTGTGGACTGGCATAAGAATCTGCACATGAGCGGTTTGTAGACACAGTTTGCCGGAATGACGTGTTCGCACAATATTCAAAAAGCTCTTCACCTTGAAACAAGGTGGTACGGTCGGAAAACCCTTGGGTTGAGCAGGGCTCGAAAAGATTGTTAGTAATATAACTACGCTCTGGTTGATTACCCAGGAATGGATCGACACCCTCGAGTATATTTATAGGAATAGTTACAGGGGTATTACTAATGCTACACCAATCATCTGACACAGTTAACGAGGGCTTGTATGTTGGTCTTTGTCTATGTATGACAGGAGTGTCTGGTATACAGTCGTCTTCGTCATTATAGTCACATTCCTCTCTACAAACGGTGTCAAGGAGTACAGCAGAACTCTGTCAATATATACATTCTATAACAATATTTTATAACACTATATAAATATAGTCTGTTAGATACAAATGGTTTTTCTTACCTCTGCATCAGTGCTCAGAGAAGGAGAGCCTTGAACAAAGGATGAGCGGGATCTTTTCGGTGGTAAACCTTCAGGGATTTTCTTAGATCTCTTCTTAGACTTATGGAGACAGCCGTTTGTGCTCCATGGGGGTGACTGTGTGAAATCCTCATCAGATGCCATACGCAAAGACAAGCCTGCTACATCCTTTAGCTGCTGACACAAAGGAAAAATCCTTTTTTATTTTTTATAACAATATATACATTCTATAAAAATATTTTATAACACTATATAAATATAGTCTGTTAGATACAAATGGTTTTTCTTACCTCTGCATCAGTGCTCAGAGAAGGAGAGCCTTGAACAAAGGATGAGCGGGATCTTTTCGGTGGTAACCCTTCAGGGATTTTCTTAGTCTGAAACACAACATTACATTATTAGAACAGACTTTTTAAAAAAAAATACAATACACTATTTTACTGTTTTTCTTTTTCAACCCACCTCAATAGATCTCTTCTTAGATCTCTTCTTAGACTTATGGAGACAGCCGTTTGTGCTCCATGGGGGTGACTGTGTGAAATCCTCATCAGATGCCATACGCAAAGACAAGCCTGCTACAACCTTTAGCTGATGACACAAAGGAAAAATCCTTTTTTTATTTTTTATAACAATATATACATTCTATAAAAATATTTTATAACACTATATAAATATAGTCTGTTAGATACAAATGGTTTTTCTTACCTCTGCATCAGTGCTCAGAGAAGGAGAGCCTTGAACAAAGGATGAGCGGGATCTTTTCGGTGGTAACCCTTCAGGGATTTTCTTAGTCTGAAACACAACATTACATTATTAGAACAGACTTTTTTTTTAAAAAAAACAATACACTATTTTACTGTTTTTCTTTTTCAACCCACCTCAATAGAACTCTTCTTATGTTTAAACCAGAGATCCTTCTTAGACCTAACTGCTTTCACAGATACGCCTAGCGAAGCACATGGCCCTCTAACACTGTTGATTTCAACAGAATGTCCTATTGAGTAGCTATCTCCACTCTGGATCCTTTGTTCCGGGGTGGGGTGTCTAGACACAGCCAGAGAATATATATATATATATATATATATATATATATATATATATATATATATATATATATATATATATATATTAGTAGTCTAAAAACACCGTGATAAATTAAATAGTAATAAAAATCACATAGTAAAAGAGATAAATACACCACTAAATACCTGTTTACAGCTTTCTTATTGCTTTCAGGATGATAATCAACAGCTACCGTAGCAACATTGTCCTGGCTCTTTGGTAGAATCACCTAATGATGCAAACTACATAAAGTATATGCCGCTTAAACGTTTTAATACACGAATGTCTGAATGAATTAAATATCTTACAGCGTGCTTAAACACGAGATACGCTTTTTATATTTACTCACCAGTTGTAGGCATAGCTGCAAAAAACAACGAAGTCTCTTTTCTTTCAACAAAAAGAATTAAAAAAGAAAAACACTTCAGAGGTCTTTTGTTGAGGAAGGCTGGGAAAAACAAGGTAAAAGTTAGCTAGCAGACGAGCTAAAACAGCAGGTACGAAAGTGAGCACCCCACCTTGAAACACCCCGTTTTAAGCCTACAAGACACACCCAGGATGACGCTTTTACAAACCAACAATAGCAAACCCCCCTTCGTAACAGACGACCACGAGGTCAACGTTTTTTTAATTTACGAATGGCTGAATAAATTAAATATCTTACAACATGCTTAAACACAAGATCTGCTTTAAAATGTACTTACCAATTGTAGATGTTGCTGAAAAAAACGATTCCTCTTTGCTTTCACAAAAATAGAATTAAAAGTACATTCCGGGAGGGCTTTGTTAGAGGAAAAACGTGATAGCAAGGTAGCTATCAACACAGCTTAAATGGTTTGTTGAAAAAAGTGAACAAGCTAGCATGCAAAAAGGGGTGCTATTAAAACGATGTAATGTGCTTTGCTGAAAAACGAATCATCTTTGCTTTCACAAGAATAATTAAAAATCAAAAAAAAAAGAACACCAGCTGGTATGGGTGTGGAAGGTCAAGAAAAAACGTAGTAACAAGTTAGCTAGCTAACAGACAAGCCAGCTAACAGCCTAGCTAAAATGGTTTGTTAAAAAAAGAGCAAAATGTGGAAGGTTGAGAAAAAAAACGTGGTAACAAGCTAGCGAGATAGCTAACAGACTAGTTAAAAATGGTTTGTTAACAAGTGAGCAAACTACCCAAACAGTACGAACGAGTGAGCACGGTCGATCCGTCTGCTAGACGCCACAGCTCCCTCGGTCACCAGAGGTCCTCACACTCACACGCAGACAGCCGGCCCGCGAGATGTACTCCCGGCATTACGAACGCTAGAGGCGATCCCAGGTTCGACCGCTAGAGAGACGGCATGACTTTTTCAGACATGTTGAGACATAGCCTAACCCTAACGCTTTAAGGAATACACAATACAAACTCCACCATACAACGACAGGACACTCTGTGCAGTTATGGCTACGGTTCTCACGGACTTCCCTTCAACCTCGGGGGGCACTACAAACCGGACGATATCAGTTTCATTTATTTTTAGGCGTTTTAAAAAAAAAAAATTTTTAAATTTTTTAATTTTTTAATTTTTTAATTTTTTAATTTTTTTATATTTTTATTTTTTCCCTTGCTGCGCGCGCCGCTCGAGCGCCCGACCAATCACAACGCTTCGGGGGACACGTGCACGCGTGTGCACGTGACGACATCACGTGACCTCACGTGCACGCGCAAACCTGTACCCTATATACTACTCACAACTTTAAAAGGCAGATTTTTATGGAAAATATTGTTTGACGTTCACTTCATGCATTGTTTTTTATATTTATACCCCTTCTTTTTTATTTGATATATATGTTTTCACAATTTTAGAGCTTTTTTTAAAGTTTTTTGGGATGGTTAATATTGTGACCTCTTGCTGAGGACAAGTGCAATAACATGGACCTTCTAACCACATACCATACATTTAAACAAATTTTCCCCAAAAAGATAAAAAAGTATATTCTAAAAATCACATAGGTATATACAATTCCTATAGATTTAAATTTGTAAGCATGTCAATCATGATGAATTTCTTAATTTTTGATATAAATTAGACTTTTCTATGTGGGACATGTTTTGTCCCAACTCTCAAGAATCAGTGAACTGTTATGGCTGCCACCGGCACCCTCGTGTGTGTGGATGTAATTAATTGTGCTTGATCTGAGATGCAAAGCAGGCTGTGCCATTCCGTGCTCTGGATTGGATGGACAAGGGAAGTCCCGCCCAGTTCCTGGAGGAGGACGCTGATTGGTGTGGCATACCACCTCTACCGCTGCTGAATGAAGCCCACCTCCTGCTTAAATAGCCTGATTGATTGCAGCCCAGTGCAGCTGCTAGACCAGATTTGTTTGTCGAGATGTATGAGAGTGTGAGGAAGTGGGCCAGGGTTGAGATTTAAAAACTGATATTCTCCTTGCATCTAACAGGTTTGACTCTGTATAGTGACATTAGGTTCAGGGGTGCTGTGTGCATTTTGTTTTTTTTTGTTTTACCAAGTACCTTAGTTAGAGAGGATTTTTGTTTATCCTTTTGTTTAATATAGTTGTATTAATAGTCTTCCTTTTTGAGGATCTCCTTTTGTTATATTGTTTTTGAGTTCCACACTACTCATCGGCTCATTTTTCCTGTTGTAAGTTCTTTTTATATATAAATATATTGGCAAAAGTTATTCCAATTTACATGAAACTTAGAATGTGTGGTCTACATGTGATGTTGCTTCTGCCAGTACCTCCGACTGCAAGAAGGCGAGGGCCCGTTCATCGCTGCTTGCAGCTTTAATTATTATTAAGGGTCCAAGCCCGAGTCTGCAAGAACCGGCAATAGCAAAGTTATGCCATTCACACAGCAGGGCTGTGGAACCTTATTGTTTTTCTACTGATTAATCATCATCATCATCATCATTTTTCTTCTCCGCCTAAAACTCAGACTACAGCCTAAACCGTACATGGTGGGGCGTTGCCATTTTCAGGACTGGTCCGAAACTCCACAAGGACCTCAGGCGCAACAATTCACCCACTTCCACCACTAGGTGGTGCTATAGAAGAAAAAACGCGTTTGGCCCTATAACTCCCACACCGTACACCTGACATTTAAAAACCATGTATCCACGCGTTCCCTGGATCCAACTGAATCACGTCATATAGGCCACGCCCATTTCCACCTAAACCTTTATGCGTGAAAAATCGCGATTTATCAAAAACATACTTTTTCGAACTCCTTCTAGACCGTGCAACCGATCGGCACGAAGTTTTGCAGGTAGCATCTACAGATGGGCTTGACAGAAAGTTAATGAAAAGAATTTTGATAGGATAAAAATTGCGCATATTACGCACAAACAAATTTGTGTAGCTAACTATGAAAACACCAACTTTGCCAAATCTCGGCCAAAATAAATGACATCAACGCCAAACTTTAGATTCCTGTTTGCTGTGACGCTCTGAAGGTCCCACACACGTTTTACAAAAATTGTTCACTGGGGGCGCTACAAGTACAAAAAGTTTAGATCTCAAGAACTGCTCATCCTATTTTTACAAAATTAGTTGGGTACCATCTAGGGCCACTCCAGAGGCCAACCCTAGAGTGGGCTACTGAGGGGTCAAAGTGGGCGTGGCCTATGGGACCCAAGTCTAGATTCATCACTTACACTAATGTGAACAAGTTTAAAATTATACATGTGGAATAGTAGATGGCGCTATAGTGTTTTTTTGCCTTTGAGTTTAGTTTATTTATGGAAGGGGACAGCGCAAATTAATAAAACACATGATTTCCCATAAGCCAAAAGGCTATTTTTCATCTGTAGTCCACTTTAACTCCCACATTACACATTAGAAAACCTAACATCCACGTGTTCTTGAATAAAGCTGAATCACATGATATAGGCCACGCCCATTTCTGATTAAAAGTTTTTTCGCAATATTGCGCAATGCACAAAACCAACTTTTTCGAACTTGTCCTAGGCCTTGCGACCGATCTGCACGAAACCTGGTACATAGCATCTGCAGATGGACCTGACCAAAAGATATTCAAAGAATTTTGCTACATTAAAGTATGCACATTTGACAACCAAACAAATTTTCCTGGTTAGCTAGCACACACATCATATCTCGGTCAAATTAAATGTTATCAGCAAAGAACTTGAGATCCTTGTTCAAGATCCCACTAAGAAGTTCTCTGCCAAATTTGGCGAAGATCAGCCTTAAGGGGGCGCCATAATCAATGTTTATTTGTTTTGGCCAATAACTCAATGCATTTAAATGGCAAATTTGCAATTGCAATATCTCTGCCACAGTAAATGCAATCAACACGAAACTTGTGATGGTCGTTCGGCATTCCGCTCTGGGGCTCTGTTCCAACTTTGGCAAATATCGGCCATTAGGGGGCGCTATAATCAACGTGGCCCTTTTACTCAATCAATGTTAATGGCATATTTGCAATGGGAATGTACCACAGACCTTGCAGCTCACACTTCTCAATATTTACTGATGTTTACCTCCTACCATTACGTTTGGTTTTTGCTTTCGCATGCTCCCCTGGTTTTCTACAATAAACAAACTTCTTAACCCACCTGACAAAGTTTCTACAACCTTCAGTGGACAAATGCAACTCTTTTCTCTCACTTTTTCAATCCAAAATCAACACCATTCAAAGGCGCCAATACTACTATTATACTACTATTATGCTAATATTTTAGTATTTTTCTTATATTTCAATTGGACTCTGACTTTGAATTCCTGTATTTAGCATACAAGAATATTCCGCAACTGACGATGTAACGGCTGGTTTCTCGGTCACATCAACTAGCATGTTCATTGACAAAGTTGGCCGTCACGTACAAAAAACCTGTCGGATGGGTCCTTATATATTTGGCTATATTTCATTAGGTGACCTGCATACCAATGACCCTAATAAGTGATAGGAACATGGTTTGCTTCTGATAGAGGTCACGCCACTTGTGTTATGTTTGGGGTGGTCTATATTCTCCTGCAGAAGGATAGAGCCCAGAGTTGACTTATTCCTGATTATTTAAGCACAAAATGTCCCTGGGAGGACTTGAACCACCATCCTTTCGGTTAAGCAGCCAACTGCACTGACCTATTGCGCCACAGAGACTGCGCCTGCCTCACTTTAGGCCTCACTTTAAAGGCGGGCGCTTGATCTCGAAGCCACTTCCCCTTGCATTTGTTTGATTACTTTTTGAGGTTGAGCTGCACATGTATGCATATCAGGGTTTTTTCCTGTTATTCAGAAATTGGGGAAGCTGACTCATGCAGACATGTTGAAGCTGGCCGTGCATTGTATTTTTCTTATATTTTAATTGGTCTTTGACTTTGAATTCATATATTTAGCAAACAAGAATATTCCGCAACTGACGATGTAGCAGTCATTTTGCTGCTGGTTTCTCGGTCACATCAACTAGCATGTTCATTGACATTTTTGACACATAGATATGTTAAACAGGATTCAGTCATAGCTGCTCTGTCCTGGTGAGTGACAGTGAATATATAGTAAATCTAAATGTTTCTACATGTATTCACTGTAGCCTTTATGCTCGTTAGTATAGTGGACATTATCTCTGCCTGTCACGCGGATGACCGGGGTTCGATTCCCCGACAGGGAGTTTTAACTGTCTGCTGCTAATTATTTACCAAGGCTACATCGATACTTCTACGTTTGCCGGAATAATGCGGATACTAGGCATAACCATAGCAAAAGATATGCGTTTTCTAAGAAAAAAAGTATCAGCGTGCATATAGTACAAGAAAGACTAAAGGTTTACAGCAGCATTGAGCATGTTCGTGCTATCAAAGAGAGCTTTAAAGTGATGATATGATCACCTACCCCAGGATCCAGGAACGTAGGTCAGGAATGAGGAACGTGAGACGTATCCGGGAACGTAAAACAACAATGAGGCTAAGAGGTTGAGGCTCAGCTAATGTAAGAACAATGAGGCTAAGAACAACAATGAGAGTATAAGAATTACATAAACATTTAAATATTTTTTTATTAAAATATGCTCAATTATGTTATTTAAATACTTAGGAAGGAAGCAGGAACGTAAGACGGATCCAGGAACGTAAAACAACAACAATGAAGCTAAGAGGTTGAGGCTCAGCTAAGGTAAGAACAATGAGGCTAAGAACAACAATGAGAGTATAAGAGACATTTTGCGTGTTGAACGAATGAACTATGGACACTTCGGTAGGCCTAGCCACAATTTCATGACAGTCATTTGCGCTCTGTGCCAAAACTTGTCAGGTGAAAGAAAGTGCATTTTCTCTGTTTTTATAATTAAAATGTTTCATTCATTTTTTTAAACGGAATACAAACATACAAGTTACAACACAAACACATCACCGCAACTCACAACTTCTTATGTGCTTATCTATCCCGCTTAAGATTGACCCATCTCCCAAAACAAATAGCCTAGTGCTGAATGGAACCAATCAGACATAGGTTATCCTGTGTTATCCTAGGTTATCCTGTGTACCAGTCCAAAATTCCTGGACCTTGTCAAAGGACAAGAGGACATGATTTAATTGGCCATTCCCTGTCTTACATTTCCAACAATTTTGTGTGTCTTCCATTCAAAGTCTAAACAATCTCCAGCGTGTGAAGGTCACGCTGCCCTCACAAGCTACGTAAGCTGTTTGTCGCTCAGTATGAAGACAGATGGGAATCCTCTGTTAGGCAGGCTGCGTCATTTGCAGCATGATTATCGTGCAAATAACTTATTGTTTTGGGCAAGATTGAAATTATAGCAAAGAAAATGTAACCATCGGAAAGAATTCAGGATGGCAGAGCAGTCAAAGGTGCTGCTCTGCCATCTGACTGGGTTTAGGTCACAGTCTCCCCTGGAGGCCTGGACTTTCGATTGAAAAGCTTCTATTTGAACCATGTTACTTTCAAAATGGGATTTGAAGGAGTCGTTTTGTTGTACAGTGTGTCTTTGTATTCAGCAGACAATGGTGTATCCTTCACAGCTGCAGCTCTACATCAGCACTGTTTGTGCAGTTACACGACAAAGTTAAAACTGTCCATGCATTGGCCGGGAATTGAACCCGGGCCTCCCGCGTGGCAGGCAAGAATTCTACCACTGAACCACCAATGCTCACTACATGTACCCTCTGTGGAATGCCACGCCCATTCTTCAGGTAAAGTTGAAACCTGGCCTCCCTCCAAGCAAGAGTTCGACCACTGAATCAACAGTGCTTAACACTAGCACCGCCGGCCACTTTAGGGGTAGGCCTACTATAACCGCCAAGTCCGAGGCCCAAGAGCATCTGTATCATTTTGTTTGCGCTGATGGGCCATTACCGGGCCATCCCTTTCTATCACTATTGCACTTGTTTCCATCTCTAAAGCATCAACAACGTGCGCATACGCAGCCCCCCACACAACATACACAGCCAGGTAACTGATCTAACAGCTTGAACCACACAAAACTAAGCAGTGTAAAATGTGCTAGTTTCACATGGTCTCTATTTTTAGAAAATACATGTTCATGCTGCTACCAAACGCAGTAATAGTCCAGTCATTTGCGCTCTGTGCCATCAGTTCAGTCAACAATCAACAGTCAACACAAAACCTCAAAGGTCTCGTTGAGCAACTCACACAAAATGTCTTTTTTTCATGAAAAAATGTAAGAACAATGAGGCTAAGAACAACAATGAGAGTATAAGAGACATTTTGCGTGTTAAAAACAACGTGTCTAAACAATCTCCAATAGAAGATGCGTGATCTTGAACTGAATGAGGCACACACTCACATCTCGTGACATAGTTTTTTTAGTATTCCTACAAATTGTGTCCCACTCCTCATCATCCATTGTAATATTCAGATCCCTTTCTCATGTCTTCTTGAGGGCTGACCAGGCTTCATCCCACAGGTTCTCAATGAGCATAGAATAATACCCAGAAGCCTCATGACCTTTACCATATTTCATCAACATCTTATCTAAACATTCTGGTGCATATGGGGCTGAATAAATGGATCCACAAATCCCAAATAACAGAGTAAGAATTTGCCAATACCTCAAACTTTGAGACCTGAGGTTTCCAAATTGCTATACCACAGCCTCAAAGGACTTACATACGCTACCAAGATACAAATCCCCCAGGGTAACAATTCCCTTTTCTAGCCAGTCCCTCCAAAATACGTAGAGGGCATTCGATCTGTTTTGAGCAAATGGGGAACAGATGAGTGTTAACGTCACCTTAAATGAGATAGGATTGGCAAAGCCTATGTTTGTGTATGCAGTAAGCAGTTAGAACCAGTGTTTAGGGCAAGATTGTATCTTAATATGTTCTCAATGAGCATAGAATAATACCCAGAAGCCTCATCCCAGGTAACAATTTTTGGTTCCCAGAACGTTCTGGGAATGTTCGATTTTGGTTGCGGGAACAATCCCTGAAGGTTAGTTTTTGGTTAGTTTTTGGTTCCCATGAAAAGTTTTCCTGGCGTTTAGGGAACGTTAGTTTGTGGTTACATCGACCCTTCCCAGAACGTTCCCAGAACGTTGCAACCTTTAGAGAACGTTCCCCATAGTTCCCCTACCGTTGTAACCGTTAGAGAACGTCCCCCTACCTTTGTAACCCTTAAAGAACGATCCCCTATCGTTGTAACCTTTAGAGAACGTTTCACTAACGTTCCCCTACCGTTGTAACCTTTAGATAACGTTCCGCTAACGTTATTTTTTACATTCCCCTAACCTTTAAAAAACTTTAACAACCATGGTACCAAAAAATAAAACATATATATATATATATATATATATATATATATATATATATATATATAAGAATCAGTTTTATTGGCCATATAGACACATACTGTACAATAGAGACAACATACATATAGGCACATTAACACAATATATTGTATAAATGTAGAGTGCAAAATGCATATTGGAATGATAAGGTATGTAATGTGTAGGTGAATGGCCAAAGTGGACATGACCCCACTTATCAGCAGTTCAGGATAGTGATGGCAGTGGGAAAGAAGCTGTTCTTGTGTCTGGTTGTTTTTGTGTGCAGGGATCTGTAGCGCCTGCCAGAGGGGGGGAGGCAGGAGGATGGCAGCAGTGTAGAAGATGGCCAATAGCTCTCGTGGTAGGCCATGCTTCCAGAGTTGCCGTAGGAAGTACATCCTCTGCTGAGCCTTTTTGAGGATGGCGTTGATGTTGGACTCCCACTTCAGGTCCTGGGAAATGATGGAGCCCAGAAACTTGAATGAGTCCACCTTTTGACACTGGGCTGTTGGATATTGTGAGGGGGGGGGGGGGAGCACTGTGGGGTTCTCCACGTCTGCTGCAGTCAGCGCGGGGAAGTTTTTCTGGGAGGCTGCTAGAGTAGCAAGTAGAAGCAAAGTTACAAGTCAAATTAAAACCTCTTATCAGCCAAGCTAAGCATAATACTGATGTGAACAATAAAATATCACCTGCCTGTTATAACTCTCTTTTGATTGAAATATTCAAGTTCGAATTTTGGTAAAATGTTTTGCGTCAAAAGTATTGTGTCGTCCAATGTAATCAGATAGCTGAATATGGCAGTGGAGCTATGGAAAGAGCCCATGCCAAACCAACTACTCGACCATTCAGGTTCAAATCCCAGACGAGCCCTAAGAGTAAAATCTGGTTAATACCAAATTACTAATTTGAAGGTCACTTAAGAATCAAGTCCACCCAGATATTGGAATCTAGGCATCTTTGATCACGCTCAAATTAGAAGAATTGGTAACAGACAATCATTTTCTAATTTAATCCAAAAACTGAAGACTTTTTTTCTCACCACCGATTTGCGTTTCAGGGTATGGCTCTCGTTTGTCGTTGGTCAGGGGGTATGATTCTCGCTAGAAAGCTCACGTGTGTTGATTAAGTCATAGTTACACACTAAGCTTTTTCATTACGATTCTGCTGTCACTTTTGATTGAAATATTCAAGTTCGAATTTTGGTAAAATATTTTGCGTCAAAAGTATTGCGTCGTCCAATGTAATCAGATAGCTGAATATGGCAATGGAGCTATGGAAAGAGCCCATGCCAAACCAACTACTTGACCATTCAGGTTCAAATCCCTGACGAACCCTAAGGGCAAAATCGGGTTAAAACCAAATTCCTAATTTGAAGGTCACTTAAGAATCAAGTCCACCCAGATGTTGGAATCTAGGCATGTTTCTTCACGCTCAAATTAGAAGAATTGGTAACAGAAAATCATTTTCTAATTTAATCCAAAAACTGAAGACATTTTTCTCAGCAGTCGATTTGCGTTTCAGGGTATGGCTCTTGTTTGTCGTTGGTCTGGGGGTATGATTCTCACTAGAAAGCTCATATGTGTTGATTTAGTCACAGTTACACACTAAGCTTTTTCATTACGATTCTGCTGTCACTTTTGATTGAAATATTCAAGTTCAAATTTTGGTAAAATGTTTTGCGTCAAAAGTATTGTGTCGTCCAATGTAATCAGATAGCTGAATATGGCAGTGGAGCTATGGAAAGAGCCCATGCCAAACCAACTATTAGAACATTCGGGTTCAAATTCCGGACGAGCCCTAAGGGCAAAATCTGGTTAATAACAAATTACTAATTTGAAGGTCACTTAAGAATCAAGTCCACCCAGATGTTGGAATCTAGGCATGTTTGATCACGCTCAAATTCGAAGAATTGGTAACCGACAATCTTTTTATAATTTAATCCAAAAACTGAAGACTTTTTTCTCACCACCGATTTGCGTTTCAGGGTATGGCTCTTGTTTGTCGTTGGTCTGGGGGTATGATTCTCGCTAGAAAGCTCACATGTGTTGATTAAGTCATAGTTACACACTAAGCTTTTTCATTACGATTCTGCTGTCACTTTTGATTGAAATATTCAAGTTTGAATTTTGGTAAAATGTTTTGTGTCAAAAGTATTGTGGCGTCCAATGTAATCCGAAAGCTGAATCTGGCAGTGGAGCTATGGAAAGAGCCCATGCCAAACCAACTACTTGACCATTCAGGTTCAAATCCCGGACGAACCCTAAGGGCAAAATCTGGTTAAAACCAAATTCCTAATTTGAAGGTCACTTAAGAATCAAGTCCACCCAGATGTTGGAATCTAGGCATGTTTGTTCACGCTCAAAGTAGAAGAATTGGTAACAGGCAATTAAGCCCATAATCTTTTTCTAATTTAATCCAAAAACTGAAGACATTTTTCTCAGCAGTCGATTTGCGTTTCAGGCTATGGCTCTCGTTTGTCATTGATCTGGGGGTATGATTCTCATTAGAAAGCTCATATGTGTTGATTTAGTCACAGTTACACACTAAGCTTTTTCATTACGATTCTGCTGTCACTTTTGATTGAAATATTCAAGTTCAAATTTTGGTAAAATGTTTTGCTTCAAAAGTATTGTGTCGTCCAATGTAATCAGATAGCTGAATATGGCAGTGGAGCTATGGAAAGAGCCCATGCCAAACCAACTACTTGTCCATTCAGGTTCAAATCCCGGATGAACCCTAAGGGCAAAATCTGGTTAAAACCAAATTCCTAATTTAAAGGTCACTTAAGAATCAAGTCCACCCAGATGTTGGAATCTAGGCATGTTTGTTCACGCTCAAAGTAGAAGAATTGGTAACAGACAATAAAGCCAATAATCTTTTTCTAATTTAATCCAAAAACTGAAGACTTTTTTTCACCACCGATTTGCGTTTCAGGGTATGGCTCTCGTTTGTCGTTGGTCTGGGGGTATGATTGTCGCTAGAAAGCTCATATGTGTTGATTAAGTCACAGTTACACACTGAGCTTTTTCATTACGATTCTGCTGTCACTTTTGATTGAAATATTCAAGTTCGAATTTTGGTAAAATATTTTGCGTCAAAAGTATTGTGTCGTCCAATGTAATCAGATAGCTGAATATGGCAGTGGAGCTATGGAAAGAGCCCATGCCAAACCAACTACTTGACCATTCAGGTTCAAATCCCGGATGAACCCTAAGGGCAAAATCTGGTTAAAACCAAATTCCTAATTTAAAGGTCACTTAAAAATCAAGTCCACCCAGATGTTGGAATCTAGGCATGTTTGTTCACGTTCAAAGTAGAAGAATTGGTAACAGACAATAAAGCCAATAATCTTTTTCTAATTTAATCCAAAAACTGAAGACTTTTTTCTCACCACCGATTTGCGTTTCAGGGTATGGCTCTCGTTTGTCGTTGGTCTGGGGGTATGATTCTCGCTAGAAAGCTCATATGTGTTGATTAAGTCACAGTTACACACTAAGCTTTTTCATTACAGACAGAATAGGGGTATGGTTTGTGTCACTCAAAAATGCAGATTGATTGATGACCGGTAGGTCAAGAGGTCACGAGCTGTCAAAAATGTGATTTATGGTCGACAGGTGTTTCAGCCGCGATTCTTCCGGAACTTTCTAGAAGGGCGGAGACCTGATATTACCAGGGAGGAGACAGGAAGATGCGTATTAATGTCCCGAGACCGGAAATTGCGTATTCAGACGAACCAATGAGCAAGACTTACGGGAAGATGCATTTTCGAATGAACCAGTGAGAGAAGTGGGTTGGATGAATGAGTGGTTTGTTTCAAGCATAAAAAGGGTGTCTTTTCTGGTTGAGACATAGAAAGACGGCATTTCATTCTACTCACCATGAACATGAATAGCGTTGCTTCAGCGATGGTTGATGAAGACTCTCCACTGAGTCCGTACCAAGGAGGCACCTCCAGCCGGTGGTCTTCTTCACTGATCTGCGAGACTCCGATAACGATATTCCAAGACGCTCTCACGGCACCCGGAGCCCCAAAGAAATGCACATTGTATCTGTGTCGTAGCCAGTTGCCTCCGACTGAATCTCTGCACGAGGAATGGTCTCTACAACCGAGTGGCATGTGTGGAGGCTGGGGTTATGTCTTCAAGTACGAAGAAGGTGAACTCTGCTTTTATCAGCTGAAGGAAGGGGAAAAATTGTCTCCTTCAACCGTCATGGTGAAAATGACCTTCGACGACTGGGGTGTGATGAAGACGTTGCTACAATTTGGTACTTCTCAGAGTAACGTCAATAAAGAAAATGCGGGTGTGAGTGCAGCGACTCAAGATAAAGAGACTCAGACGGTTATGGTGGACTGTAAGGAGGAGGAGGTGGATGTAAACATTTGTAACAATGATGGAGAGAATCCCGAGGCGCAGCATCCTAGATCGGCCAATTACCCCAGCGATAGCGACTTGGCTAAGATGAACATCATCTTTGGGTCAACATGGCCGTCTGTTACCACAACCTCAGGCCGTTGGTGGTTCCAGGCTCTCCTGCTGTCCAGGGATTCGGAAGTAAAGAGAGCCTGTGACCTGTTTGTTTTGCAGAGATTTAATCCAGACTGCGGTTTATTCCGAACCGTGCTAGTCTTACCAGCGTTGGAATGGGCGGACCGTATGACGGAGATGGGGGATAAGGTTACCAGTCTCTTCCTTAGCAGTCGTGGATGGAAAAATACCCTGGTTGTGAAAAAGACTCTAAACTTTTGACCACGCCTCCATTCCGGAACTTTCCTGACCCCACTTCCTTTCCTAACCACACCTCCTTCCAGAACACTCCTAACCACACCCCCATACAATATTATAAATACTGAAGCAGACGGCAACAGAACTCAGCAAGATGTTCAACGGGGAACAGAGGAAAATCACAACGATGTTCGACTCAACAACAAAGAGACCTCTTACCCCGTGGATGAGACCCCTTACCCCTCGGGTCCTCTTTGCCTCCTCAGAAGCGGACAGTCAGAACCTGGTATGCCCGCCGCCGCCCTCTCCCGAGACAGCGACTCTGGACGTGCGTGACTCTGATGAGGACTACACGAATGTGCAGAACACTGAGACCGGGGTAGCAGCTACGCCTCCGGATGAGGAAAACCATGATTCATCAGAGGACCATGATTCATCAGAGGAGGAAAACCCTGGTTCTTCAGAAGATGAAATGGAGTCGGAAATCCCTGATGAACAGGGTAAGGAGAGTCCTCCAAACGCTCAGGAGGAGAGCCCTCCGCCTGACCAGGAGGATGAGGTAGACGGTTGGGGCTCTTCTTTCATCATCGACACCATCAAATCGGCGGTTTTTCATCTTCTCAACCTAATTATTCACGACGACAGACGCTCTGAGTGTCATGGCTGTAAGGTTGATCATCCTAGCCAGCGGCAGCACGCGTGTCTGGAAGTTCTTGAGGACGACTTTTACAAACGCCGCTTTTACCGCCTGATGAAAAGACTCATCACACCTCGCTTTATTCCCGCTATTCAGAAGCTGCTACTCGCCCGCAACATTGAGACAGAGGATTTCAGAGTCCGAGTGGTGGCCGAGACGTTGCTACACGAACTGAAATTAGCAAAGAAAATCTTTGACCCCATCACGGACATGTATGATAATTTGATTGGGCAAGATTCTGTGAAAATCTTTCAACTGCGGTTGGTCACAGAGTGTTTCCAGGGATCGTAAGGGGGGATATATTCCCCTGCTTTTTGAAAAAAAAAAATTTGCTTTTTAATTGCAAACATTTTCCTATATGTAACCAATTTGTGTCCTTGAAGATGTACGTAACCAGAATTGTATTTTCCTTTTGAACAGAAAAACAATGTTTGTTTTTTTAAATGAGTGATGTCCTTGAAGATGTAGTAGTAGTACTCATGTTTTCATATATGTAACCTGTTTAAGAATTGTATTCTTCTTTTTGAAAATAAAAGAATAAAAAAAATGAATAAAGAGTCATTCTTGCATACGGGTTGTCTTAGAAAACATTAGCGGTTTCAGAGGAAAGGATGTCGGAGAAACGGGTGATGGAAAACATCTATTACAATCCGCAACATCCCGGTAGCTTTGGTGGCGTACAACGTCTCCGACAGGGTGTACAGGATGAAACTGGCGAAAAAGTTGGTGTTCGGGAAGTTAAAGATTTCTTATCTGAACAAGATGCTTATACATTGCATAAACCAGCACGAGTACATTTCAAGAGAAACAGAGTGTTTGTTACTAAGCCTTTAAATCAGTTTCAAGCCGACCTATGTGACATGCAGGCCTTGGCTGCACATAATGACGGCTTTAACTATTTACTGACGGTTATCGATGTATTTTCGAAAAAAGCATATGTGCGACCCTTGAAGAGGAAGACGGCTGCCGAGGTTGTAAAAGCGTTTGAATCAGTGTTTCGAGAGAGTTTAATACCCGCCAAGCTACAAACTGACGCCGGTAAAGAATTTTTCAACAAAAGATTTGAGGCTCTGATGAATAAATACGGCATCAATCATTTTAGGACGGCCAGTGACTTAAAGGCATCGGTCGTTGAGAGATATAACCGTACCTTGAAATCCCGCATGTTTAAATATTTCACGGCACGCAACACCAGACGTTACCTCGACGTCTTACCTGACCTGGTACACAGTTATAATAACAGTTATCACAGCTCTATAAAAATGACGCCTATGGACGTCACGTCGGAGAACGCCAATCAGGTGTTTCACAACCTGTACGGCACCTTCGCCTCTCGTCACAGGAATAAAATAAAGATGTCATTTAAGAAAGGGGATTTGGTACGATTATCCAAGGTGAGAGGCGTGTTTGATAAAAAATACGAACAGAGTTTTACGGACGAAGTCTTTACAGTGTCGGATCGTATTCCACGTACACCTCCCGTATACAAATTAGCAGATTATGACGGCGAACCTATCGAAGGTTCATTTTACGAAGCGGAGCTGCAAAAAGTAAAAATGGCCGCAGACAAAATGTTTCAAGTGGAGAAAATCTTAAAACGTCGCACCGTCAAGGGGGAGAAACAGGCTTTTGTGCAGTGGAAAAACTGGCCAGAGAAGTTCAACAGTTGGGTTAAATTGGCGGATGTGGTCGTATATAAAAAGTCGGGGTGCAAAGAACACTCCGTCACTCGATTTCAATAGAGAATCATGGAACACACTGCCGCCGAGGGCTTTTATGTGACCCTGCCTTCCAACGCCAGTAAGGAAATATTTAAAAATAATACTAGTAGTTGTTACACAATCGATCTGGCTAAACCGATT
The DNA here is from genome assembly GCA_023566125.1 of Zingel zingel. Lineage (NCBI taxonomy): Eukaryota > Metazoa > Chordata > Actinopteri > Perciformes > Percidae > Zingel > Zingel zingel. The sequence goes on from CM042324.1 coordinate 32,196,891, forward strand.
GAACTGAGCGGCGAATGGGCGGTGGGTCTGTGCGAAATCATATATCCTCGTACGTGGTATAATTTACCGGCAGACTCGTCCTATTTTGAACTGAACCGAGTGACTGATGAACCTCAACCGTTGGTGAAGGTAAAATTCAATCGCGGCGCGTACTATAATCGCCCCAAAGATCTCCTGGAATACTTGATCCCGGCTGCCAAAAAGCACGATCCCTCTTTTGATGCTTCTTTCAACAATGCGACCAAATGCATCGACTTCAAAGGCGACGGTCTTTACAAAATTCGTACCTATCCCCCGCTGGCTTACATGTTAGGCTTAAAAGCCGGCGAATGGTGGACGCTCTCCCGACGTCCGTCTACCTACCCGTGTGATTTAAATGCGGGCATATATAACCTCTTTGTATACACCGACATTAATCAGTATCAGGCGGTCGGCGACAGCTACTCACCGCTGCTTTGTGTGGTGAATGTGAAAGGTGATTTTGGGGACGTGACTAGTATCAGGTACAATACGGTACATTATATACCTGTGTCTAAAAATTACATCAAAAACATACGCATTGAAATTAAAACCGATCGCAACAGGAACGTCAATTTTGTTTTCGGAAAGACGATTGTGAAATTACACTTTAAACCGGTCCAACGTTCTCTGTAAGATGCTACATATCAAAGAAGATCCTCGCCGCTTTGTAGCGTACTATGAAGGACAAGTAGGCGGGGCTTTACCCGGTTTTTACGGAGCCCCGGTTATGTACGGGCGAGGCATAGGGTCTATCTTTTCGAAATTGTTCAGGTTCGTATCCCCTCTGCTGAAAAAAGGTTTCGCTGTGGCAAAACCGCATCTTAAAACAGCCGCTACAAACATTGCGTCCGACGCCGTGAAAGGATTTATGGGAAAACTGACCAAGAATCAAGAAGGTTCAGGAGGTATTTTGGTCTTGTCCCGTAGAGCAAGGAAACGTCCGCCAGGCGAGCGTGTTGTTTCCGCCGCATTTAAAAAACGTGCAACGCTTAAGAAGAGCAAATCAGTCAGGAGACGCGCGCCTAAGAGAAGGAAGTCGCCGCAGAGCTCTGACATATTTTAGCGCAGCACACACACACACACACACACACACACACACACACACACGCACACACAATGGCTCTTTTACATCAGAAATCAGCCGAGTGCACCCTGGCTGAACTTGACCTATTTTCAGCACCCATGACTCAACTATCTGTAGAGGATAAAACATATCAAGAATACCAGCCCCTCTCGGCACTGACCGACGGCTCACCCATTGAATTCTTTATACCCGGAGACGGTGAAAAGTATTTGGACTTGAACGACACGTTGTTACACCTCCGAGTTAAAATCACAGAGAAGGATGGGACAGACATCCCTGCCGATACAGCGGTGGGTCTAGTCAATTACCCTCTCAATACAATATTTAGTCAATGCGACGTTATTCTGGGGGATAGACTGATTTCACAATCTAGCGCCACTCATCCTTACAGAGCCATGATAGAAACGTTACTGGATTTTTCAGAGGATACGCTAAAGAGTCAATTTAGCGCCGGCCTGTTTTACAAAGACACTCCCGGGTCAATCGATTCTATAGTAGTGACTAACGGACCGAACAAAGGATTTGTCCAGAGAGCGCAATTCAGCGCCGAATCTGGCGAAGTTGAACTTTTAGGACCTCTCCACAGCGACATCTTTTTCTGTGAGCGCCTGTTATTAAACTCTGTTGATTTGAGGATTAAACTTATTCGTAACAGCGACGCGTTTTGCCTTATGGGTGCCCGTGACTCGGAGTTCACCCTGAAGATATTATCAGCCTCTCTGTTTGTTAAAAAGGTCACCGTTTCCCCTGCCGTACGCCTGGGTCACGCAGCGGCCCTGATGAAAGGAAATGCTCTCTATCCACTCTCGCGCGTCAGTGTGAAAACTTACTCTATCCCTGAAAATTCCCGAATTTGTAACCAGGAGAATCTCTTTCTGGGTGCTATGCCCCGCTATTTAGCTCTGGCCAGGTCGTAGAGATCTATCACCCTTTAATTTCAGACATAACGATGTAGAATATCTGGCCTTGTGTCAGGATGGCAGACAGGTTCCTGCTAAAGCCTTTCAGCCCCGTTTCAATAGCGGAAATTCAGTCAGAGAATTTTACAACATGTTTACGGCCACGGGACGCCATCTGAAAGATTTACCTCTAGCCATCAACCGCCGTGAATTTAACGAAGGTTATTCCCTGTTTGTGTTCAATCTTGGCGCGACCGAAGACAGCGACGCCTTGTCTCCCATTTCCAACGGAAATTTGCGTTTGGAGATGCGGTTTAGGGTACCACTGCCTTACACTACAACGCTCATAGTATACGCATGCTACGATTCCATTCTGGAGATCAACGCCAAAAGACAGGTGCTGGTGGATTATTATTAAAAGGATGGATAATCACCGGCTAGAACGACTGTTGCATCATCTTGTGGGTCATTTATTTCACGGAGTGTGGGCTTCTGATCAACTAGCCGCGCTGAGTCAAACCTTCCGTCTACCTGCCTACTTTATCGTCAACACTCACCCGTCCCACAGACCGGGCGAACATTGGCTGGCATTGACGCTGGAAGAGGGCGGCGGAGCGACTTTTTTCGACTCTTACGGGCTCCCCCCTGATTTTGCTCACTACCCCTCAAGCATCCTGCAGTTTCTGGAAAACCGTTCAAAGAACATAGAGTATCACAACCGTCAACTACAACACTCATTCTCGGTAGTATGTGGGCAGCATTGTGTTTTCTATCTCTGCCACCGTGCCTGCGGTTTATCATATAGAGAAATGTTGACTCTGTATCACAATGATGTCTATAAAAATGACCGGATGGTTTCTAATTTTGTCAATAAATATCAAAGGTGCGTCGGTCGAAACCGTTCATCAGAATCTTTTCACCATGGCGCATGCTCTCTAGACATGTTTAGAGATTGTTATCACTTGTAAGAAAGACTCTGTAACCATAAACTTGTGCTTAATAAAACATTTTATTGAAAATGACAGTGTATGGTAACGTTAATCCAAAGTTGACCATCGCGGGGATAATAGGAATGCCTTTTTTCCTTTTTCCTGCGGTAATTTTTCATCAAAATCATCTCCGTCCATTCTGAGCCGAGTGTACTGGGCGCGTGCTTGAGGGTTTTTAAACATGGATGCTGGTATGTTTAATCCATCCAGCACATTTAAGAAACTAACCCATCCTTTTGGTGTTGTTTGGATTTTTTGTTTATTAGTCAGTGAGAGTGTTTTTATTAAGTCAAGCATGTGAGAACCTTTGACAACGCGTCCTTTATAAACAAATTCGCCTCTCAACGTCCAGCCCTCATCACTCGCGGCTAATTTCTGCATAATATAGAGAGCATTTTTACGGTCGCGCTGGGGTAGGTTTATTATCACCTCGTTTGCCGCTTCATCCAAAATGGTATGGTGGTCAGCGGTTGTTACTACATCTGCTGCCGGTGCTGCTGGTACTGATGCTGATGCAGCAGGTGCTGCAGAGCGTTCATCTTCTGCTGCGTCATCCTGTCGCAGGCTGAGAGTGACGTTATGCACATCTTTCTTACTTTGTTTAAGCAAAGTGAGATATCGTAGTAGCAGAGCTTCGTATCTTTTAGCTTTTTCATATGAATTCAGGCCAGGATCATTTAGCACGGAGGTCATTCTCTCATTCAAATCATCTTCAGCCGTCTGTCTGATGGTCTGTTCCGGTCTAGTCATTTTGCTCAGCTGCAGGGGTGAAATCAAATACATTTTCTTGACTGCCCTCAGAGACATCTTTTATTTTTTCTTATGTTTTTGGAAGCAGACCGCCTAAGAGATTTCCTAAAATAGGAATGGCTGCCGAGAGTAGTGGGAGAATAAAGCCCCCCGTCTGTTTTTTCAGAGCCTGATGTTTACGTTTTAAACTGTTTTTTTTATCGGCCAGCAGCCTGATGATCTTCTTTTGACGTTTCAGTTGTTTGTATTGAGAAGGCGATACAGGCAGATTCCCTTTTAGCAGGTTTAAAGCTACCTCACACAAGGCCTGGAGAAAGTCGGGTGAGCAGTGTTTCAAAATGTCTTTACGTTTTGGAGGCGTCGCGTGGTACAGGGCTTTTAGTAACAGAGCATTCCGTTTTATACGCTCTGACATAATGATGTCCTACTTTGTTTTTGCTAGGTAAATCGCCGTTTGCTGGTGAGGCAGTAGTCCTGTACGGACCCTGTAACGTTCTGGGCATGAAGGCGTGAGGTCCAGGATTATGTAGCCGTGTTGCTCTTTCGTAGCATCATCAAAACTTTCCAGAAAAAACTGTTTTTGTGAGGGAAAGATCTGATGAGCTAGTACCCTAATCTGAAGTTGATCTCTGGGGTTTTTAAATAGCACCAGATAATTGCTGTTTAAACTTATCGTGCGGCTGTATCTACCTTTGTGAAACACATTTTGCGTCAGCAAAACGACGCTCATGTTTCGATGGTGCCTGTATTGTGTGAAGATCTTCACCACCTCAGGATGATCGGATGCCTGAAATATGACATCGTCCAGGATGACTAGATGCGATTGCTCAGGAGGAAACATGCTTATATCTTCAAAAGAATCAGGCAGGCCTTCGACAAACTTAATTTTTTTATTCATTTTCTTCATTTCATCATACATGGGTTGATAACTTGTATAAATCCAGACAATGTTTTGAGGTACAATATCCATCACACGCTCACAATTTTCCAGTACAGATTTCAGAAAAAACGTCTTGCCGCATCCACTGGGGCCAACTACCAAACATGAAAATGGCACCTTTAACCTCGGATCAAAATCAATCTGTTCCATCGTGTGGACCTAGTAGCCAAAAGGTAGAGTTGTACCGTCGGGAAATAAACGGCGTTTGTCGTACACGACCCTAAACTTTTTCCGGAATGTCGAGTTTTTCAACAGAAACCCTTTTTTATCACGTTTAATGGTGCGTTGAGGAGTCTCAAGGGTCATTTCTCTAGATCCCCCGAGGTAGCCCTCCACCAGCTCTGACACGCTATCAAAGTTGATTTGTTCGCAACATTCACGAGTTTGAGTAATACCCTTCACCTTCATCACAACTTTTTTCTGATTTTTGGTTTGGTACGCATAAGTCTTGGGACCGGCGGCGACATATTCTTTAATAGTGTCCCCGTCCAACTCGTCGGTAAGATCCCCGAGAAAATTACCCAGCTCCAGAGGTGTCTCGCCCTCTTTTGTCACATATATCAGACTGTCTGTATCTGTATAGAGAACGTTCCGTTGCAACTTTTCTAAATAACTGTACAGTTTTAGACGCCCGTAAGCGGTGGTAAACGCCGCAATGAAAATGTTGTTGGTTCGACCGGGAGGCACGAAGCAACGTTCATTGTACGTCCACTGAATCAGGGCTACGTCATCCTCGATGTCGTTTGTCGGCAAGAAAGACACGTTTCTTAGAGTATATTGTCCTGAAAACGCTAAACCGAAAAGGTGTTCAGGCGATTTGACGAGCGTGGTTTGAACCAAGTTGCTTCTCTGTGCAAACTTCCCCCAAAAATTATTCAAACAAGATTTTGACATCTGCCTCTTGGCCGGATTTGCCTCAATTTTTTCGGGGTTTAAGCGGATGCCTTGATGCAGCTCATACTCTTTTATGTATTTCTGCCTACTCTCGTCGTCCACGGCCTCAGATGGAAAACCTGAGGCCTCCTGCTTCCCCTTTAAAAAGGTATGTATATACCCCACAAATAGAGTGTTGCTATGTGCTTCAAAGTGCCACACTTCCGTGACTTTAGACACAGTGTACCCCAGCTGTATGGCTTTTTGTAACTCGGCAGTCACCCAGACCCCGGTCAAAGCTCGGGCTTCCTCATCATGAGTACATGAGCTGTTTTGATTATTGGTTTCCGCGCAGGCAGAGCAGAGTGTAAATACTAATTTACCTTGAGTTGTTTTATAAGGCAGAACGGGAAAATACAGGCCGCGTGGTGGGTAGACGACCGCTCTGACCAGACCAAAGTAGTTTTGAATTTCCTCAAAGTCTCTATGAATGATGACCGGATGTCCTAAAGGGTAGGAGCCAGTGGCATTGACGTATGGATACAGAGAGGTAACGTCGACATAGCGCACAGTTTCGTCGGGCGCCGCAGTGTACCGTAGTCGCATAGCGCTGGTCCTACCCCCGTAAAGGGCTGCGCGAGGAGAGAGAGGTTCTGGAGAATGAAATTTCTTCATAAACTCTCTCACGCCCGGGTGTGTTTTTTTCAATTCGGTCCATACGTGCTCTCTCATCACCTCCGTACGGAGGCCGTGAGCAACCCTCAGCTGATGCAATTTCTCCTCGCTAGCCGCGTGCATCTCCTCAAAGGGGATTCCCGTCATAGGGCAGATATCGTGAGGCCTGAAACAGGTAGGACAACCGTGGAAAAAGCATCCTTGAAACTCCCACGCGTACTCCACCCCCTCTACATACGCATGCCCGTCTACAAAGTACGGACCGACCTTTTTTTCCCCACGGTTTAGAGCATGCTGAATGAAAATGTTTTTCGAAAACATCACCCATTCCAGCCACTGAATCGAGCTGCACGAGTATTTTTTGAATTGACGTCTGTAATCGTCGGGTGAAGGGATCGCGAGTGTCTTTTCAGGCAGGAAATTTGTCTGGAAAACCTTCATACAGGCAGAGGATATCGTGAGGCTGTTAAAAGGATCCACGCGCGTCTCGCGTATGAACTGCTCTCTGAATTTCAGGCACCCCTCAACAAGAATGTCAACGTCATTTTTACAATAGAACACAGACTCTTTTTCAAAGTTGAAGACACCCTGAGAGGCCTCTCTGTACCATCTGTAAAACTCTTCCTGCAGAGTCGGCGCCATGCTTTCTGCCCCATAATCTGATGGCGGCGGGTAGGCTCCGATGTAGTTTAGATGCCGACGTGAACTGAATTTGTGAGGGAAGTGGCCTTTTGACTTGTCTGCAAAGCCCAGAGCCTTGGGCATTGCGGCGAGTTTCATGCTAAGAAAAGATAGAGAATCGATAAAACGTAGCCGGTAATCAGTTTCTGTGAAACTGATAATCTTACTTCCCTGCATCAGGATCATCGGGGTCATACCTAAACGGATCATGCTTTTTAGGATCAGATAACCGTCGAATTCTTTTGCGTTGTGCGCGATAAATGTAGCGTTACGATAGCGGGGTTTCCTGAACTTCACAAGGAACTTTTCGACGCAATCTATGCCGTAGCAATGCCATTCTTCACCCTGTAAAGATTGTGTACACACTAGATAGGCCTGATGTTCACCGGTCCTGTTGCTGAATGTTTCGAAGTCGTAAAAAATTACATTTTGCGCGTGTTCTTCTTCTACCTTCAGAGGTCGTATATAGCACTGGTGCGGTTCAGAATCATTAGTTCCCTCCCCACAAACTCTACATTTTTCACGCAGGCATTTGTGCTCTGTACAAGCATCGA
>CM042324.1:33494356-33584356 GCA_023566125.1 Zingel zingel
TCACAAACCAACAGCTGTGAGAGTTGTGTCACAGGTGGTTTGATGTCATTATATTTATTAATGAGAAACCTATTAAAAGTATAACCTTTAAATATGCATTTTATAGACAATAGGTCACTGATGAGGATGCTAAAGGATTTGCTAAAGTCTTTTGCACAAACTAACAGCTGTGAAAGTTTTGAGAGGATGTCTGAGAAATATTACAGGTTGTTTGATGTCAAAATATTCAGAAATGCTAAACATGTTGAAATAACCTTTACATATTAATTTGACACAATATGTCACTGAGAATGATAATGGATTTTCAAAAGTTTTTTTTTTAAACAGACCTTACAGCTGTCTAAAGGCTCTGACACACCAACCCGACAGCCGGCAGAAAAGGCAGTTGGACTGACTGCCTCCCCAAAATGGTCAAATAAGTGCCTCGGAACACACCGAAGCTACGCCGACTTGAGCGTACGTTCTGCATGTACGCAAGACGTAATATGTTCCATAACAGCAGGCGGTGCTAATCTGTATTCTTGCCCAAAAAATGAAAACCGCCAGCTGATTGGATGAAGGCACCACGTGGGTCTGGCTTCGAATTTAAAAACCGACCATAATGGCGCCTCGTTCGGAATACAAGCTCGTATTTTACGAAAATAGTTCACTGGAACGTGTTTCTGAAAACATTTTAAGCGAGAAATAAGCCATGCAGTTGCTGAATCTGTCTTCATTTCAGATTGACAAAGGTCAGTTTAAAAGATATTCGTCAGATTTTGAGAGGCGTTCGTCACACTCATCCCGCTCGTAATTTCCGGGTTAGCACTCAGAATAGTCATTGAGTCCGACTGCCCACTGGCCGACTCAACAAGTCAAATCAGCCCAAATGAACGCCTGACGAATGAAACTTGAAGATTATTTTGAATGTAGAGTTTGCATTAATGATCATCACAAATGGCATGCACTTATTATGAAAATATAGCAAGGGTAATACAAAAAAGCTAATAAAACTAGAACAGAATCACACCCAGGGTCTTCCATATAGTCTAATATGCTTTTCTTCAGATAGACACATGGACATGGTGATGGACATGCTTCAAAAATTATTTTTTTACACAATGGGTTACTGATGATGAAAGTGATAACTTAGTTGAAAGGTTTGTTTTACAAACTAATAGCTGTGAAAGTTGTAAGAGTATGTCTGAAACATTTAAGAGGTGATTTGATGTCAATATATTCAGAAATGAGAAAATTACAATCTTGAAATGTGCACAAACCATTATTTGCTGTATTTTTATATTTTAAAAGTTTCTTTCTACTAAATTACAAGTGTGAAATGTTTAAGGGCTGCAACTTTCTATAATGGAAGTGGTTTTAGATTTATATGTTATAAAACAAAAAAGTTATTAAAGATTAACATGAGTGGTGCTGCAATTTTACGACGGTCCCTAACTACCTCTATAGTGACTGCCGTGCTAGGGGGTAAGCGTGTGTCTGGAAAACGTACCTCCAATGGGGAGATTCTAGGCAAATAAGCCATTAGCTCCCGTTAGCATCCCATTGACTCCCATTCATTTTGGCGTCACTTTGACAGTGAATAACTTTACATCTAAAGCGTTTAAAGACTATATTTGTCCATTGTCCATTGCTATTTGTCCATTGTCCATTTGTGGACGACTTTGTGGAGTAGTCTGGTAAGAATCACCTGCAGCTGAACGTGGATAAGACCAGAGAGATGGTGATTGACTTTTGGAGGAAGGGAACGGCTCCACAGCCCCTTTGCATCCTGGGTGGAGATGTGGACATGGTTGAGGAGTACAGATACCTGGGTGTCAACATTGACAACAGGCTGAACTGGAAAATCAACAGCACTGCTGTTTACAAGAAGGGGATGAGCAGACTCTATTTTCTGAGGAAGCTGAGATCCTTCAACGTGTGCAGCAGAATGTTGCAGATGTTCTACCATTCTGTTGTGGCCAGCGATCTGTTCTCCTCCACCATCTGCAGGGGCACTAGCATCGGAGCCAGCGACACAAACAGACTGAACAAACTGATCAGGAAGGCTGGCTCCGTTATTGGCTGCAAACAGGACACTTTTGAAGCAGTGGTGGAGAAGGCCACCCTCTCCACCCCACACTGGTCCAACATAGGAGCACCTTCTCAAAGAGGCTCCAACAGCTTCGATGTCGCACAGACCGCTACAAGAAATCATTCCTACCACAGGCAATTCAACTTTTTAACACCTCATCACTGAGTGTTAGATAAGACTCACTGACATCACAACTTCACTAAGTGCACCTTGCACAATAGGTTTATCTACAGCTTTATCAATACTAGTTAAACAGTTGTACATTTTTATTCCCAACATGTATATATTTTAAATTATTTGTTCTTATATTATATCCTATTATTATCTCATGTATATTGTATCCTATTATTTCATGTATTTTCTGTATGTGTGCTGTGTGTCTGATATTTTGCTGCTGCAACACTGGAATTTCCCTATCTATCAATTGATCTATCTATCGTTTATTTCTAAATAAACATGACAAGGTATAACATTTTTGTACAAATAGGCTAACGATTGTGTCATAACCACGCAACTTTCTGTCGCAAAGTAGAGAAATTACCGTATAGTCAGGAGAAGCTAGCAGGCAGTTTCAACTTACATTAGTTGTTTAAGGTTAATTACTAATGTGAACTAGCATTTTAGTTAGCAATAATTAGCCTGTGCCTATGTTATCGTCTTACATATACCTACGCTCTCCGTCTCTGCAAGATTCAGAATGATTGAGATCTCTCTTGGCACAGCTACCAGAAGACTTACAACTTTCAGACAGGTTTCTCATGTCACATCTACGTCGTCAAGCTCAGTTTGAGGCTGCGCAGTAACGCTCAGCCATCACCGGAAAAGTGACTTCACTGGTCTCTGTAGAAATATATGGCGTCGCTGTGTCCATTATTTTACTGTCTATGCTGGTGCGTTGGACAGACATTCTACGATGGAGCATTAGGGCCACATCAAGGGAAAAAAAAATAAGGAGGAAGATTTTTTATTTATTTTGCATTTCGAGAATAAAGTCGAAATGTCAAGAATAAAGTCAAAGTGACGAGAATAAAGTTGAAATACTTTTTCGAGAATAAAGTCAACGTGATGAGAATAAAGTTGAAAATACCATTTCGAGAATAAAATCGACATGTCGAGAAAAAACTTGATATTTCAAGAATCAAGTCGGACTTTTGAGAATAGCCTAAACCAAACTACTAGCTTTACCTATAGTCTTCTACAAAATGCATTATTAAGGCCATGAGCTCGTGAAATTATACTTCAGAATCGGTTTTAATAACAAGGAAATTATTTCTCTTTTAGCGCATAAACACAGTATGGTGATAAGTATTAGGAATTTGAAGAGATCGTGCCGAAAATTGTGTCTGTTCAGAAGGAGAAACCACACAAACTTGGAAGAGGTGGCCGTATTCCTGCAAACTGAAATAGCTTGTAATGGACAGATGCAAGGGTATCGATGGTTACACCGCAATACAGAGAGGATATGTTGTATCACAAGACACAATAAGACAATTGATCAAATTGTTTGATCCTGAAGGAGTGGGGCTCAGGCGAGCGCGGCACTCCAAGGATGTAACCCATAGCCTATCTGATGATGATATTGCCTACATGGCAGCTGGCATGGTGGACAGTTGCTCTAAAGTGATTAAGTGATAAAGGAGTTGAATTTATTCTCGTCATTTCAACTTTAACCTTGAAATTTCGACATTATTCTCGAAATGGTAGTTCAACTTTATAGAGGGTTTTCACCAACGTCACATTCTGGATATTTTGAGAAATTACAGTTTACTGGCGGTGCAGAAGTTGGCTCCCTCTTCTTGGATCCATGGCGACCCGGTGATTCTTCCTTCAGTTGCATATACCGATATAGTCAACTACCTGGTTTTTTCACCGAGCCCATACACAGCGGAAGACCTTAAATCCTACAAAAGTTTGGAGGCTTATAACCAGATGGTGTGTGGATGGGTGAGGGAGACGCAGTACCAAGTCATTAACAACCAATGTGTTGTGAAGGCCAAAGTAAGTAATGCAATAACGTCTTTAATTAACCTAACCTTAACTGTATGATATCATTGCGATACCCAAGGTGTAGCCAAGTGATTCTCAATCGTTTATTTTCATTTCAAAGACCGAACAAGACAGATTTTTCCCTCGTAGCTTCTGGTTGAACTTTGCCAACCACAAGCGCCTCCTTTCCTCTGATAACTTCTGGCATTCCTCTCCCTGGTTTTTAATAACTTTTGGAAGTCGATAATATTCCAAATGTTTTTCTCGGTCTAACTTATTGGTACAACCTAAAACACTGCAATAATTAACCATTTTCCTTGACGCCGTTCGGGATTTACTTCAGTGCCTGTGCTTTGTTGTGATGCGGAGTACCTCCAACATGGCGACTTTGGGTCTGATGATGTTTCGTTGTGAAAACCCTCTATTCTCATCATGTTGATTTTATTCTCAACATTTCGACTTTATTTTCAAAATGGTATTTCGACTTTATTCTCGTCATGTTGACTTCATTCTTGCAATTTCCACTTAATTCTCGACATTTCAACTTTATTCTCGAAATGCAAAATAAATAAAAAAATCTTCCACCTTAATTTTTTCCCCTTGATGCGGCCCTAATGCTCCGTCGTAGACATTCAGTTATTTGCGCTCTAAACTGCGTCGTCATTGTTTTTACGATATCTTTATTAGATTTTCATTTCATTCTATAAAATGGTACAGAAGTGTACAAACATACTCCATCAGAACATATTTTCACACTATACACACTTGCTCCATACAACCGTACCAATATAATGGAAAGAAAATGACGGACATATAGTCCAGAGAACAGGAGAAGAGGAAAAAACTGGGTTGTGCAGAGGGTGCACCTATACTGTTCCAGGCCCGTCCATCAGGCGCGACAAATCATTGTCCTTCATATAATTAATGAAACGACACCATACATTTTGAAATACCTCCTGTCTGTCCTTAAGAGTGTAAGACATTTTTACCAAAGTGTTTCCATGATAAGGCTATTGTCATTTTTGCTTGTAAATAACATGTTTATAAACATTTTTTCATGTACCTCTGGATAAAGACCTAGCAGAAAGATCCTAGGTTCCAGATCTAATCTAATTGAGAGAATCTCCTGTACAGATAGTCTAACCTCCTCCCAAAACTCCCTCACTCTTGGACACTGCCAGAGGCAGTGAAGTAAAGTGCCCTTATTTACCCCCACATCTATTAGAGGTGTCAGGGATATTATAATTAATATGTTTAATTTTGCTGGAGTAATATACACCCTCATTAACCAATTATATTGTAAGAGTCTTAGGCGTGACTCTGACTCTGTCTGGGCTGCATGCGTTGCTTTACATGCGTTACGCCAATGTTCCAATGATAATTCCTCCTGTAGATCTGTTTTCCATGCATTAAATTTAGACTCATAAAAATCAGGAGAGAAGTCTTTCAGTAAGTCATACAATTCAGAGATGATGTCCTTTCCAAAAGGATTTTTTGTAAAGATTATCTCCAGTATTGTTAGAGGGGGGAAAAACATATAATGGGTTTGGTTCGATTTGATAAAATTCCTTAGCTGAAGGTATTTAAAAAAATGTTTGCGATGGATATTATATTTTCTTTTTTTTCAAATATGTTTATTGAGCACCAACCATACAAAGTGTACACAATGTGAAACAGTAGGCTACTTATAAATATGCAACAGTGTTCATATTTTTTCCCACACTCCCCCTCACCTCCCCACAGTACGGACGTTATATTTTCTAATTGCGTCGTCATTTTTGGTGATTTTGAGTTGACACGGAGCTATTGAAGGTAACATCCGCAAAAACCGACGAATGTCAAACATTAAACTAACTTCACCCCGGTCAGTCAGACCTGCAATACTCGAAAATATTAGTTTGGCTGGCTTTTATTATGAAAACCAAAACAGGAAGACCATACTGTTTCATCGCGTGTATCTTAGCAGTCTTCATTTCAGGGTGGGAGAGTCTTCTAGCATTCAGCAGTGGAGCGACACTGGCAGCCGTGGCGGCCGCCTCTCACCCTCCCACGTCCCGTTTTCAGTAATCGACACTGATCGACACTGATGCGCCCAGCCGCCATCAGTCCCCGTTCCCTCACAGCTCCGCTGAGAGCTGGCATTTTCACTGGGGTTCCCTGTTATCATTACCGCGCATTTTATAACAACTCACACACTCTGGACTTCATAATAAGCCACCAAGTAGTACTTTAACCCTCCGTTTCTGAATGACGGGCGGTCGGTTCGACTTTGACGATGGTGGCACCTACTGCGGAGGCTGGGAGGATGGCAAAGCCCACGGCCAGGGTGTGTGCACCGGGCCCAAGGGCCAGGGCGAGTACTCGGGCTCGTGGTCCAACGGTTTCGAGGTGGTTGGTGTCTACACCTGGCCCAGCGGGAACGTGTATCAGGGCTACTGGGCACAAGGGAAACGCCACGGACTCGGTGTAGAAACCAAGGGGAGGTGGATTTACCGCGGAGAGTGGACTCACGGGTTCAAGGGCCGCTATGGAGTCCGTCAGAGCCTTAATACACCAGCCAGGTACGAGGGCACCTGGAGTAACGGACTGCAGGACGGATATGGTGTGGAGACGTACGGTGATGGAGGTAAGTGTTGGGACATCAATGGGTTTGGGATTCTAATGCAAGTAAATGTTTTTCAATGTTGGAACATATTCATGTCTATTTTTAGAAACGACAGTGTAGCAAAAACATAGTGCACATGCCCAGTGACCACACACAAACTCAAATGCCTCATTTACACACACACACACACACACACACACACACACACACACACACACACACACACACACACAGGAACATTGTGTTTGTAAGGAACAAATGTTAAGCATTCAGTTTTATTAGGAAGCTGTGGAGATACCTATGAGCTAGTATGCTTGCTGTAAAGAAATTTGACTGTATTGAACAATAATGAAGCAAGTTTTTTTATGTTATTTTGAAAAGTTGACACTTTGTTCAGGCTTGTAATCATATAGTATCATATACACTATGTTGGTGTCTTAATTAACCCCAAAGAACAGATTTGTTCCAATATAAGGGGATAGTGTCTAGGCATGGGCCGGTTACTGGTTTCAAGGTATACCGTGGTTTGAAAAAGTCAAGGTTTCAAAACCACTAACATTTTCCATCATACCGTTCCTAAGTTATAAGCTGTTTTTTATGAGTGGTGTAGGAGACAAACTACAGCTTAGTAATCCGTCTCCCTGCCAGTGTTGGAGTGTGTTTAGAAATAAAATACATATGTTAAAAATAAAATACAAATGTTGTTTTTTACCCAGACATAAAAAGAAATTGCAAGAACCATCTGTGTATAAAACTCTTGTCGAAGCCAGTCTGGAGAACAGTGGAAACATCTGTTCTTTGCTCTTCTTTCTATGAAGAAAAACTCTCCAGTTCTGATAGAACTGATGCTATTCATAGTTTTCAGTCACATGACCCAAGGAGACCCGAAAGATCCACTGTGGTATTTCTACTCAACTCCTTGATCATAACATGATATTGTGACTTTCACTACTGCTCATTTTAGAAAGGCTACCACAATAAATTGTGTTCTTTGTTTATATAATATAATGTGTGTGTGTGCTGTGATTGCATTCTACTATGCAATTCTGTCTGCCACAGGACACGATTCTGTGACACTGGCAGTCAGAAACATTTGTGATCCATTGTCTGTTTGATCATTTAAACGAAGAGTTTTCTTGCCTTTCTAAAATGAGCCATGGTAAAAGTAACTATAATCTGTAATGATTAAGGAGATAAAAAGCAGACAAAGCTAGCTAGTCCATGTTCTACTTCCACTGTCTACTTGCTTCACTAGGGAACAAAAAAGTCACTATTGAAAGGTAACTTGAAACACGGACCCTGTCTCGCTGAGTGTGGGTGACTTTTTTTGCCATGTCATAATTCATGTAGACCGCCTGTTGGAAAATCTATTAAGTGTGCTCGCCCTGCTAAAATATATATATATATATATATATATATATATATATATATATATATATATATATATATATATTCAATATAGTGCTTTAGCGCTTCGGGGGTGGGGGCGACTTCTCTCTACCACCATCAATATGTTGCACCCACATTAAACATTAAACTGATGATACTCAAGTCTACCTTTCCTTCAAGACCATAACTGCTGCTGCCACTCACTCTACCTTTACTCAGTGTTTTTCCTGGATCAGAATGGGCCTTTGGAGGGACACATACTAAATGGGAGTCTGGGGGTCCTCCCCTTGGAAATTCTGAGCGTCAAAGACTTAATTTTTTGCGTTCTGATATATTTTTAGGCACCAATTTATGGTGAGAACATCTTTTTTATGTCAAGGAAAACCCAACATTCTGGTGGCAGGTAACAATTCAAAATATAAAAATATAATGGAATATAATGCAGTAAGGGGGCTTTCGCATCCAGGACCTGGGCCCCAAAGTCCAGTTTGTTTAATTAATATGAACATTATGCACACACATTCTGTGAACATCTAGTCTAAATTTGGTGACATTCTGATTATTATTTCCAGAGATTCATGTGATAAGGCAGACAACCCTTTGGAGAAGCCTACATTATCTCTATATTTGTTTTTTGGGGGAATCCAAACATCAACCAATTAAACTAATTTTGCAGTAAAACACGTTAATACATGTTAATCAATTTAAAAAACTAGACATATTAAAGTTATGAAAAAACATTTTTGCCGATTTGTGGGTCTTCAGTGGGCCGCTGTGGAGAAGGCTTGTTCCACATAGCAAGATAGCTGCTTGGAGTTATATTTGGCCAGCCAAAAGACTTCCCAATATCTCAAGTTACTTCCATCTTTTAAAATAGAACATTCTCACATTCTCTAGCTGAATCCATAAGGGCCTGAGCCTAAGCTTTCCTAACCAGGCCACAAAGCTAACAGTTTTATCACCTAATGACGTTCATTGGTGGTGTTTTTAGAATAACTGTTTTATGTCAGAAGTGTCAAAGTAACTTTCAGACAAAAGCAAACTCAAACCTTACTAAAGTCTTTACTGTTTTTGTAAGTACTGTAATAAATACATGGTCACTGATAGATGAACATCTCACATGCTTTTCAGATGCCAAATGAACGTGCAAGTCTAGCTAAATCAGGCCTGGGATCTATTTTGTGTTTCGGTAGCATGTAGGCCTACCAAAACAAACAGGTCTCTCTCAACACGTTGTTAGCACACCATTGACATATTGTCACCTTTAAAAGTTCATATGGTGAAATTGTTAACAAGCAGTTGCTTATTTCCACATCAGCAATTACAAAGCAACCTGATGAATTATGGGGGGGTCTTTGGTGTTGTGTGTACCTGATGAATGTCAGTCCAATATTCTCTCTTTTTTTTTTCTCAGCCAACTCCTGAGGGAGATATCTGTCTCTAAAGCTGCTTTTTGCTTCACTTTGTTCACCAGCTGGTCTTTAACTGTGTCTGTCTACTGTTTGCTGCCGAGCAGGCAGAGTACAGGGGGCCTCTTCTCTGAAGGATTTGACAGGATAAACTCTTCATCATTTGAGCGTTTTGTGGAAGAAAAGTTCTCTCAGGTCCAATTCAGTGGCTGGTTCGGATGAGTTTTATTCACTGTGCAGTGGTGAAAGTTCACAAGAAGCTGTATGAATCTCTCTGACCAGAATGAGTTTCTAGCCAGGGTTCTATACAAGGTCACAGGAAACAACAGAATAAACAAAAGCTGAGAAGACATTAACTTACAAAACTGTCTGAGTAGATTAGCATAGACCCAATTTTGTCTGCTCAAACTAAACAAAAGGTCTCACTCACAGTGACCAGGGTAAAATGCTTTGTTTTAACACTAGGCTAAACAAAAGGCAGAGAAAATAATAGGAACTTAAAAGGTGTTTAGTTGTTCATTATCAAAATCTGTGTTGCCAGTTCACAAACTTGTCCTTTTTCATAAATATTTACAACCACCATCAATTCCAAGTATTCCTTTTGGCTTGAAATGTTACATTTGCATTCGCATGAACTGCGGTAGACGCTGGAGCTGCTACCCCCTGCGACCCGATACCGGATAAGCAGACGAAGATGGATGGATGGATGAACTGGGGTAGACGCTCCATATTCATGCGCCATCTTGAAATATGTTAGCTGGTAAAGGACATACAGGACATACTGCTTCGCCTTTCGTGTTTTCGCTGTCACATGATAAACTCACAGGTGCTGCTAATGCTGCTAACGGGTATCGTTGCTTCCCGGCCCCGGCAAGTTTGAAGATGGAAACATGGAGGACCACACGTATTCAAAATCCAAATTTCAGGAACAGTAGTCTTCTTCTTCGCCCAGAAAAATAAGGATATTGAAAGAGCAAGAGACCGTCTTTTTTAAGCGTGAAGGCTACCGTAGCTGTAATACGTACTTTGAACTGTGTGGTGCAAGAGAGTTGATTGCGATATATGATCTCAATGCTAGATGGGAGAAATTCCTACACATTAGTCCTTTAATCAGTGAGCAGGAAAGAGGATAACAGGATAAAATGAGAATAAAACTGTAAGGTAATTCATTTTCTTCTACAAGCACATCACTATGACTTTATTCACACAACACTGTTATGCTTTACCTTTATACTTATACTTCCTGTTTATATCTGCACACACTGCAATATGTATTTGTCTTATCCTGTCTACATTAAAGTTTGTTCATTTTATTACTACTGTACACCAGTGTACCACAGTACTATATTTTATTCTACACTGTAATTGGTGTGTATATGACAAATGAAGACTTGAAACTAAACCAAAACAATAAAGTTTAGGCTGTGAAACAAAAAAAACAAGATGAAAGTTGCTGTAAAGCTTAGTAGAGCTGATGGGGTGGTGCCAAATGGCGATCAGATCGCATATCAACAACTGAATGCCTATATTAAAGCAATTTTAACTAACTTACTATCAGAACAATAATATATTGAATCGGCGCCCCCCTGTTTATTTCTGGTAGAGTGGTAAGTCCACCCAATGAGCCGCCTGCTAATCAGCATGAGTAACGAGTGAATTTGAAATCCATTACAAACCAGTTTTCTGTCTCTTTCCCGTGGATTTGACACCTGATGTCAGTCACCCAGCCTTCCTGGCTTCCCTGCTGCTGCCAGGGCAAGGGAGCTAACGTTACATTAATTCAGCCTGCACTAATTAACGTTACTGGGGGCCACGATACAGCAGCTAACTTCAATGATCGAGTTTCCCTGGTGCAGAGCTTTGCCTCCAACTAGACAAATAAACTATAGTTATTACATGTACATTATCACATTAGGAGGCAGAGGAAAATAGCTCAATTTGACGAGCAGATCAACAAAGAGCCAGAGAGTGAGAGAAGTCCCAGCTAACTGCTGAACTAAAGTAGCTAACAGAGCTGATGTTAGTAGCGTGTAAAAATCTGTGGAATTAGTGGGAAAGTCGCTAAAAGGAGATCGCTATGATCGCTACGTTAGGTTTAAATACAAAGTGGATAATTAGCCACTGTAATAAAAAAAATGTGACAACCGCGTCGAGCTACCGAAGCAAAACGCTATCAACACAGAAGCACGTCAGCCAAGCAGGAGGCAGGACAGCCGAGCCGCGAAAATTATCTGTGGGGTTGTAGTCATGTGATCCATTGTTAACATAAAAAAATGTTGATTAAAGGGTTAAGCCAGAGGTCTTTAAACTGAGACAACAGGATTTTTTTGTCTTTCACGACAGTCACTATGTCAGACTAGACAGAGTGCCAAAAATTCTTGCTGTGTCTTAGACGAGAGATGGCAACACTACAAGTACAACACCGACCAATTATCGTGTGCTGTCATCGAGATCCCGCGTGAGTTCATAGGTCGACGCTTTAGATGAGCGGCAGCCTCTCAAAAACTCACAAAAATCTTTTAAACCAATTCAGCAACTGCATAGGCTATTTCTCACATAAAATGTTTTAAGAAACACATTTCGGTTAACTATTTTCGTAAAATAAGAGAATTTTCCAAACGAGACACCATTATGGTTGGTTTTGAAATTCGGGAGCCCCCACATGTAGCGTCCAATCAAGTGCAGCCTGCATTGTAGGAGGGTGTAGTCTGTGTTATTTGGTCAGTGAAAAGAAACTGATAACTGCTAGTGGCTAGACCACTGCAATGCTGGGAAGCGGGGTGATCCCTGCCGTGAAAAAAAGCTGATAGGGGTTTGTATCTTTCTTCTCAATTGTTTCTACTAAGTTTGTGTTGATTTGTGCCGTTAAAAGAAACATTTGTGCTACTTCGTTTTTTACGTTATCAGGCTTTAATTGGACTTTGGGTTACATTTTTGACAGTTTTCAGTGGTTATGAGGAGCAATTTGAGAGAGACATTTCGTGATGATTGATCATTGTTTAGGTACATTAAACCACGTTAAGCCTTTTAATGTTAGGACTTATAAAGCCCGTGAGAACCGTGGAGAGTCAACCCTCAGCCGCTGCGCTGCCCTGCTGAAAATGTGAAGCAGAAACGCTTAATGTCAAATAACGTCCATAATAATTGGACTTTGGGTTAGATCTTTTGAGTGGTTTTGAGGGCCAATATGAGAGAGAAATTTGGTGATGATTGATCGTTGTTTAGGTACATTAAACCACGTTAAGCTTTTTCCTTACAATAGGCTCTAATGAAGCAGAAACGCTTAATGTCAGATAACGGCCATAATAATTGGACTTTGGGTTAGGGCTGAACGATTTTTGAAAATAATCGAATTGCGATTTTTTTTCACAAATATTGCGATTTAATATGCGATTATTTTGTAAGCTCTTTGTCTTCTGTATTAGGTACGGTACGGCCAGGGATGTAGAAGGGTTGGCTGGTCTTCCTGGCTACCAACCTCCTCGCTGGTGCTTGGTTGGGACATTTCGCTAGAGTTCTCTTGAGTCTCTGGCATGGACATCTTCGTACTAGGCTACATACATCTGCTATTTCCTTGCGGGAGTGTGACGTGATTGTCGTCATGTGCAGGTGCGATGGATCGCGTACAAACCAATAGGGTGTCGGAATGGTATATGTTTATACTTTTCATCCAACCAAAATCAAATTCACTCTATCCAGATGGCTTTATCTGGATAGTTTATTTTTTTTTTTGGTGTTTTATGAATGATGACAATCCGGAATGAAAACAAGCCTGAAATAGGAGTAACGAGGCTATTATTGAAATGTAAGGAGTAGAAAGTACAGATAATTGCATGAAAATGGAGTAGAAGTAAAAAGTCTGTTGTAAAATAATTACTCCAGTAAAGTATAGATACCCAAAATTTCTACTTAAGTAAGGTAACAAAGTATTTGTACTTCGTTACATGACACCTCTGCTACCCGATCTGGAAAACTTGCATAATGTAATGGACAATTCCGCTTCCAACCTGTAGGGGGACCAATGCGGGAAAAGTTATATAGTGTTGCTTTAAGTTCGTTTAAGTGTTTTAATCTGTGTTTTGGGGAACACAGTAGCTGTGTTTGAAACCACTCCCTCATTCACTCACTCACTATTCCCTATATAGTGTTTATTAAATAGTAAACCATATAGGGAACGACCAAACGAGACTTCGGACACTCACTGAAAACACATCGTTGTATGACTTGCGTCAGGAGATCGACCGTTGTTTGTGTGACCAAGGCAGGTGCGCCCAGCATCATGTAAACAAACCAAAACTAAAATACTTCTAATACGTCCCTGAAACAAACATATCACTTAGGAGAATAGTAAAAGGTTGTATATATGTTGCTTGTTACATTTACACTGTTTAGAAATGAAAGTCCGCTCCATTTTTCCTTTTCAGTTTTCGCAGTGACTTCTGCTTCTTCTTCTCCCCTGGGAAAACACGGCTGCATTGCATTTTGGTATACAGGAGTAAAATGCAGGGTACATCGTATGTACTTTATAGTGGATGAAATTTACCGCGGAGAATTCGAACACCACTACAAAATGGTGAACACACAATATAGTGCTCTATTTCCGTGATAGGGAACAGTTTAGAACACAGCTACTGTTTTGTACTATACATGTCCATGTTGCACTCATTAAGATCTAATTTGAACAGATTTCTGTCATTCAAACAACTCTGAGTTGTAGTTCAAAACTTTTACAGCCAACTTTATGAAATCTCTGGTTTTATTCGGGTTCGAGTCCATAAATACAGTAAATGGATTCAGGCACGGAGAACGGGAACTGAAGGCTCAGTTAGCCATGATTAGCTACGGTCAGCTCCATTATACAGATCTGGAGCGGAGGAGACTGCCGTGGAGATTAAATTACATGTTCTGTTATCTATTTTTATTTATTATTTTTCCTGGTGTTTTAGGCAGGGTATTGTAAGTCATAATTTTGGTAACATGACAACACTAATAACTGCATGAGGTGAAAGAGACAGATGTATGGCTGTGAAGATAACAGCATCACCGCAATACCGGCGCTGATGTGCCACTACCGCGGTGATCATCACTGCATTTATTTTTATTTTTTTTACTTTTTGTCTGCGAAAATTACAGGAGAACAGATGTTGTATGCTATGAAATATAATGAAAGCAATAATAATTGTGTAGTTATCCTAATTGACTGTCTTCTATCCTATATTCAAGAGATTATGGAGAAAAAAACTTGTCACTTCAGCTTTGCACAACTGGATGGATAGATGTGCATGGAATGATGGGGTGTGTCAGATTATTATAAATTATTTCTACAGGTAACGGTTAATATAATACACAGTAGGGAAGGAAAAGACATTTTGTTCTCAGCTGAGGTCATGCTGCAGTGTTTACCATTGCACATTAGCCTAGCAGCTAGCGGAGTTTCCTTCTGTTTATAGCTTATAGAGCTGTTAGTCTGCAAGGATGACAGAGGTAATGTCAGAAATGTCAGGGATCAAGGTGACACAAGCATCAACAGTAAGATTTAGAGTAACACACAACCCTCCAGTCTTTGCTAACAGATAGTCCAGTCATTTTCGAAACGTGATGTGCGACAACTTCTTCATGACCTACGAGCTGGCGAGGCGGCTCCTCGCGGAGAGGACCCTAACGATGGTCGGCACGGTGAGGAGAAACAAGCCCAAACTCCCATCTGTGCTGCTCGCTGCCTCCAAGGACAGGCCGGTGTTGTCCTCTAGCTTTGCCTTCGCGCCCCTTGCCACCCTGGTGTCCTACATCGCCAAGAGAAACAGGAACATGATGCTCCTAAGGATGCTGTATGCCGACGCCGAGATCAGCGATCGTCGCGAAGGCAAGCCGGCCATTGTACTACAATCACAACAAAGGAAGCGTGGACAACCTGGACAAGTTGATCGGTACGTACAGCTGCCGACGGATGACCACTCGCTGGCCCCTGGCCCTCTTTCACAACAACACCTTTGTGATCTGACGAGAGACCAACCCCGGCTGGATGGCTGGCAAGCGGCACAGGAGGAGGTTGTTCATGGAGCAGCTGGGAAAGGCGCTTGTGACTCATTCACCCTACGACGGGAGTAGGGCTGGGTGATACGGAGAAAATCAAATATCATGATATTTTTGACCAAATACCTCGATATCGATACAGCAACGATATTGTAGTGTTGACTATTGGTGCTTTCCCAAAATATTTACACAATGAGATTTTTGATAAATAATCATAAGTAATGTGGATATAATGACTAAGTGGGTAAATGCAAATAATAGAACAGCTAGAACAGTCTGGTAAATTCTGAAAATTACATCACTTTACTGTAATGCAGCTTTTAAAACCAGGAAAAGACAACACTTATGCCATATTACGATATTACGATATCCAAAATCTAAGATGATATCCAGTCTCATATCACGATATTGATATAATATCGATATATTGCCCAGCTCTAGGCGGGAGTGTCTGCCCCGGACGCTGTGGTGAGAGCCGTTTGGCTGCAGCAGCCGCAGGGGCAGTGGCAGCAGAGTCGCGGCGCAGAGGGCACAGAGGGGAGAGGGGATAGAGGGATCTTGCGATCAATCCGAGGGTCCTGTTTTCTTGTTGTCTTTGTCAGTATCCTCTTCCTCCTCCTCCTCGGGTTCAAGTAATTGTCATATGCATATTAGTACGAAGTACCACAGTAATGAAATACAATGTGCCTTGGCACTCTCTCAGCACCAGTCAATAATAACAATTTTACACAACATAATAGCATTTAAAACATGTAGGAATATCCAAACACAATATACATAAGTGACTAAGTTCAGACCACAGCCCTCGTTCCTGTTGTGCTATCGTTCAATAACCTTACTACCTGGGGGTAAAAACTATCCCTAAAACATGTTGTGCACGTTGGGATGCTCTGCAAACATCTCCCTGATGGAAGGTGGGAGAAGAGATTGTATGCAGGATGACTAGAATCCTGCATAATACCTCGTCCCTTCTTAGTGCTGTGTTTCCAATAAATGTGTTGGAGCGATTCAAGTGGAACCCCCATGATTTTAGATGCAGTCATGTGAAGTAGCCCTGCCAAACCACACTACAATGTTGCCTGTCAGTATACTCTCAATTGTACAGTGGTAAAAGTTCTGTAGAATGTTAAGGGACATAGCGTATTTCTTAAGACACCTCAGAAAATAAAGCCTCTGATGTGCCTTCTTAATGGCACAGCTGATATGACCATGTGAGGGTGTCTGAAATGTGGATGTCTAAGAATCTAAAGGTGTTAACAGTTTCAACTGGAGAGTTGTTAATAAGGACAGGTGTATGTGTGGGTTTGTTCTTTCTAAAATCTATGATGACCTCCTTAGTTTTCCCCACATTGAGAGAAATTATTTCTGTTGCACCACATGATCAAATTACTCACCTCATCTCTGTAGGCAGTTTCATTATTGCTGTCAATGAGTCCTATCACAGTAGTATTGCAATAGTGCAAATTTCACAATACTATTAGTGGGGTGTTTAGCAATACAATCATAGGTATACAGACTGTATAATAGAGGACTGAGACAGCAGCCTTGAGGTGCTCCAGTGTTTAGCACTATAGAGGCTGAGTATGTAGTGCCAAATCTAACTGTCTGGTGGCGGCCTGTTAGAAAGTCCTGTATCCACCTGCAGATAGAATTGCAGAGGCCCAGGTCTAACAGCTTAAAATGGAAGGTCTAATAGTATTAAAGGCACTGCTATAATCAACAAATAGCATCCTGCCCTCTAGATGTTGGAGCACAGTATGTAAAGCCAAGGATACAGCATCAGCCACAGCTCTATTTGATTGTAATGGATCAGTTGAGACAGGTATGCTATTGTTGATATATGTCTTCACAAGCTGTTCAAAACACTTTATAATCACAGAAGTCAATGCTACAGGTCTGAAATCGTTCATACAGGTGGCAGTCGTTTTTTTTTTGTAGGCACAGGAATTATGATTGATTTTTTTATGGGGGGGGCTTTTCCCTTTATTTGTAAGTGGATAGACATGAAAGGGGGAGAGAGATGGGGGATGACACACACCCTGCAGGACTCAGCCAACATGGGGCGAATGCTCTTACTGGGTGAGCTAGAGGCCGCCCCATGATTTATTTTTTAAAACAATTTTGAACCACACAAAGAGAGAGTGACAAGTTAAAAATGTCAGTGAAAACAGAGGCAAGTTGACTATAACATGTCCTTAGGACTCGTGGAGTAATGCCATCAGGCCCAGCAGCCTTCCCTATTTTCACAGATTTAAAAACTTTACGTGTGTCAATGACTGAGACCTGATGTGCTTGCCTGCTGAACGGATTCCCAGTTGGAGATGATGTGTCTGTGTGTGTGTTCCTAATTGGAAGTGCTCTGACGTGCACATGCCCAGTTGGAGATGGTCCCAGCGCCAGTGTCTCAGCAGCACATTCAAAACGAGCATAAAAAATGTTCAAGTCGTCTGGGAAGGAAGCAGTAGTTGTTGTGAAGCCACTAGGTTTAGCCTTGTAGCTAGTAACCGTTTGTAGGCCTTGCCAAACGCTCCTAGAATCCCCTTCGGAACAGTATCGCTCTATCTTGTCCCGGTGTTGTTTTTTAGCGGATTTGATTGCATTCCTGAGCTTGTATCTTGCGTTCTTATAAGGAGCATCATCCCCAGATTTAAAAGCCACTGTCCTCTCATACAATTTCACGTGTACATCACTGTTTACCCACGGTTTTTCATTTGGGTAAACACGAAAAGTACGCGGGAATACAGCTGTCCACACAGAATTTAACATAGTCAGTAACTGCCTCAGTGTACTCATGCAAGGTAGCAGAATCACTAAAAACTGACCAGTCAGTAGATTCAAAACAGCCTTGCAACATGAGCTCACCTTCAGCAGTCCAGCGCTGTACTGTCCTCACAATGGGTTTCTCCCTCTTTATCTCCTGCTTGTACACAGGGAGCAGCAGTATGGATGAATACTGGAGGTGATTTATTGAGTTTTGGACTTCTTGTTAACTACAGTTAGCTGCTGTTAGCTTGGTTAGCTGTAACGTTACAGCTGTCCAATTAGCTAGCTAGCTGACTCATCCCTGGGCTGCAAATAGCTAAACCTGGAAAGAAATCCATCTTGGTAATGTTAGTGCATTCCCTGTCATAAACTGGCCTCCTCCGTAAGTCTCGGATGCTGTTTTTAGTCCTGGTCTGGCGACACCGGCTCAGCTAAAAGGCTAGCATGGCGGAATTAATTGAATCTGATTGAATTGCTCCTAAACTGCCTGGTGGAAACCCAGCTTAACATTCAGCGCTATTGGCTACAGTAAACGCTAATCAATATCTGCAACGCGGCAAGTCCCTCCTTACTCGTTGCCTTCGTTGGTTTGATTGGTTAGGTTTAGGCATTAGGAGTGTGATTCAGTCCCTCCAGGATTTCGCGATGTCGCGATCGCGCCAATTCACGCAAATTCAACCAATCACCGCAACTTTTCCGCAAATTTGACAAATAACCGGAGTTTCCCACCACTTCAACCAATCCCAGCAGTCCCACGTGCCATATTTTGCATCAGTATGTGACTCTGAGAGCCAATGACCAAGCGGGAGTGAGAACGGGTTGACGTCACACGTCCGTCGCCAAATTAATTTCAGACATTTCAGACCGTCCTGCCGATCTGTATACATTTTAACATCAATGTAAGCTATAACGTTTTTTCACTATAAAGTCGCTGAAAGCGGCTGCTGTTTCCTGTCGGCTCTCTGCAGCGGGCGGGGCTGCTTAGTTCCCCCGCGATTGACACAGACACACAAACACATGGTGGGTGCAGGAAAAACCGGAGATGAGACGTACAGAATGACCTAAATTGAGGACAGCTACGCTCGTTATTGTAAGTGCAATGATAAGTTAAAGTCCAATAAATACTTTATCAAACCGTGTGAATGTGTCCCAGGCCAGGATAGGAAATTAACTAACAATGTAAGATCAACAAGCCACTGACAGATATGTTCAAGTTTTATTCATTCAATAAATTATTATTATTTATTTTTTAACTGAGATGGTTCTCTTTCTTGGTTTGGCTCTTAGCAGCCCTGGGCTAATTAGTCAGCTAATTTAACAGCTGTACAGCTAACTGAATTTACTAGCTAACAGCAGCTAACTACAGTTAGCGGTTACTTTAGTAAGCTGCCGTAAGCTAGTTTTAGCAACAAGAAACATTAGCCTACAGTTAACGTTATATATTCAAAATTCTCCTCTGTACTGCATTCACTGTTGTCAAACTGTTCTTATAACTTTTAAGACATCTTAATGACAAGTCCAAATGATTCCACTATACTTGAGGTTATGTATATTATTCATGACACGTCATATAAGCATTTGATGATGAACTCAAACTTCATGACAAGTTCAAATGGTTTCACTTTACTTGAGGTCAAGCAAAAATATTCATGACACAATTATAATGCTCTCAAGACTCAACGACACAGCTGAAACTGATTGACTACTGACAAGTGACATGCCAAAAACAGCTGATCAACTAGGATTGATGAAAAAGAAATATGAAGTCTTCCTGTAAAAACTTACGCTGAGCTACATTTCAATCAGGAGAGACTTAATTACCAAATATGAACATATTTATTGTATCGACCAACACAATGGAATTGTATAATCTCTGGAGATTGAACTCCATCGAAACCATAGGCATAGGCATGTCATAAAGGGTAGATGAACCCAAACATATCCCCCAAAAATTGACGACTAGTGAAGAAGACTAATTGGCATATACATACCACATGAGCCACACGAATCTGTAGAACGAATGAGAAAGCAAAGTTATACAATTGCAGTAATTAACAAAACCAGAAACAATAGGCTAGTGCCCACCACCATGAAAATAAAAATCGGCTAAGCCCGAAGCAAAATAAATCTCGGCGATCGCCGGTATAAGCAAAACAAAACCTCGGCATACGACCGGCGCAAAACAACAAAGATAAATAATAATTCGGTGCCCACCGAATGCAAAACCAAACCTCGGCATACAACCGGCACAAAATAAACAGATGGAATCTTGGCCCATATCCATAGCCATCAGACCTATGAATAAAAACAAAACAAAACCTCAGCCGTCAGGCCGGAAAAATAAGAAAGGCAAATAAATATCTGCCACGGGAACAGTGGCGAAATAAAATGCAAAACAAGAAAGTAAAATAAAATCTGCAAAGGGATGGGGAAAAATAAAAGCAAACAAAAATATGTAACAGGGCAAACAGCCATTTGCAACACAATGGAATAACTCTACAATCAAGCCGGTGCAAGTTTGCTTTTATTATGGCCCGAAGCCTGATGAAAATACAGCCACTGCAGATACAAACACATCTGGTCAGTGACTAAAGAGTAAATTCGGAAGGACAGAACAAAATGTCATATAATACACCACCACCAGTTATATGCAGGTCCGACCGGCATCCTCCTATTTCCTCCCCGCCTTCCCCGCCTGCCGCGGCCGACAACAATCCACGGGCGCCCGCTGGTCTGGTGGATGTCCTCCAGAGGACAGTTCATGCTTTGAGGGGAAAAGTTTATTTTCCCCTCAAAAATAGGTAATTTAGCACTGTAGTGGTTATGATCATATCAGTGACTATGTAACTACATGGAAACGGGCCAAATGATGCCCGTTTCTTGTACAGTAATAGCGTTACTGAAGGCTGGCTCTAGCTCCATAGTTACATTACTCCAAGCTTCTTCCCTTGTGAACACCTCCACTCTTCTACGCTACGATCTGCTGTTTACCTTTTCCTGCTACAACAGAATTCCTGCGGGACTTCAGCGCAAGACTACAACCAGCCTTCTGTAATGCTGTTACTTTACAAGAAACAGGCATCATTTGGCCCGTTTCCATGTAGTTAAATAGAATGAATGAATAAGAAAACTATTCCAGAAGTTCAGTACTGTCATTGCAAAGGGTCGGTCACCTTTGTGGTCTAACCTGGATCTGGCACACCGAGGAAATCCATTGAAAGACCTCCGTGCTTTGACAGGTGTGTGTGAACATGTAACCCTGATAAAAAGAAGGTGACAACCCATTAAGATCCTGAACAATTAATACAATCCTTTATTCCATCCTAAAAGAGACAGGAAGTCAGCAGAGCGTGGCCAAAGCGCAAATGCAGCCTGTTTGATAAACCAAATACCACCAATAAAATAGTAGATAGCCAGCAACGATGATTGACGTTTTGTACACAGATACAATATTGCCAATACCATCCATATATATGCGACAAGGGGCTGACAATAAGGACTTAGCAACAGTCCACAGTGCCCCTCCAATTAACAGCACCCCTGCTACCTGTTGAAGAAACCTACCTAAAATACAATGCTCGAAAGCACATAGTGAACTAGTGGATAAGCTGTGTCCTACAACGGAAAAATAAAAATAAAATGTTCTTACCATCTTTTATTGATAAACCACTACCAGACAATGAATATAGGCCTACGCTACTTGCCATAATGAGCATAAGGCACACAGCAATATGTATGCAGGCAGCAGATGCAATAAATATATTTAATGCCGAAAACATCCTTCATGCACGCTGCTTGAAAACAGCAATAAACTACTGATATGAAAGCACCGAGACAAATCACCATTGCTGTCATTCCAACAGAAAAAGAAAATGCCCCTGCCCAGTTCAGACAAAAATTAGAGTAGCCTAAAACAATAACCACTGGCTGACTCCAAAACAATTACCGTAATTAAATCCCCCGAGACAGGGAAAACATGACTTAACCAGATGTTTAGACAGCACCATGGAACATAGCACCGACCCTTATTTAACGTGGGCAGCATCATGAATGAACAAAAACGCAGCCTGAGGAGACAACTTAGCGTGCGATAGTACAGCTGATTCAAAACGCGCCGGTTCCTCTCCTTGGGAACCGGCCCATGCCGACGGCCTTATGTCGGGCAGCAACCCGGTGCTGTGTAGGTTGGAGCAGTGTAGAGTGGCGATTAGACGCTGACGACCGAGATACCACCCCTGACTGGAGGCGTGTGTGAGCAGCCAACTTGTGGGACCTACGCTGGGACCGCATAAAGTTCTGCCAAGTCACTACCGTAGTAGCCCGGTTGATCCCCCTGAGCAGCAGACACTTGCTTGACGGGAACGAGTGCTAGATGTTTTTGTCTTTCTCAGATGTTTTTCTGAGAAAGACATCAGCTGTCAGCACCGCAAGACATGTACGTGAACAAACCATGAAGTGAATTCCAAACGCTCTCTATTCCTGAAATGACAACTGACAACCGCAGAGGAGAGAGCAGATTTAAAACGGGATGTCACGCTGTGATAGGTTTGTAACAAATGCCCAAATGACTCTGATTGGTTTAACTAACGACACAGCTGAAACTGATTGACTACTGACAAGTGACATGCCAAAAACAGCTGATCAACTAGGAGTGATGAAAAAGAAATATGAAGTCTTCCTGTAAGAATTTATGCTGAGCTACATTAAAAAAATGTATCTTATTAATTACAGGCTTTGTAATTAACTAATTGAAATGAATGGCTCATAAGCATTTCAAAATGTTTGAATGCAAATGGATTTTAGTAGATGACTGAATAAATGAAAAACTTTAAACTTTAAAAGATCAACATCTTTATTTCCCAGACATTCAGAACATGTTTTCACTGTTCATATGGCATATTCCACTGGCACATATGGCATGACCTAATGCTGTTTTAAAAAGAACAAATACATTAGCCCATACATTTCTTGTGTTGTACTTGATATTGTAGGGATTTTGAATTGCTTTACAAAATAAATCCAACCAAGTTTATCAACATGTTGTTGATAAACAGTGTTACTTAGCAGTAACAGATATGTGGTCCTCACAATACCTCTTAATTTTCTGAAGTTAGTCTGATGCCAATAGCACAGTGCTCCTCTTCTTCATTGCTGGTTTATCTGAGGGCTGTGGTGTAGCTCTGCTGGTTTCTTCTTGCAGCAGGGAACCAAGGCTGTTCCACACCTCTCATCCCTCTCCTCTTGGTAGATAATTTAGGTCTTTACAATGGGGGTCAAATGCTGAAGCCATCTTCAGCCATCCACTGTTGATGTTAGCATTCTTTTCAGCTAGGTCCCGTTTAAAGGCTGTCTTTAACCTCTCCTCTGAAACCCCCATGGTGTGGTACAGGTGCCAGAGAGCAGGCAACACTACAGAGCATTAGACAGGTTTCACCCTCTAGAAACTCAGTCAGATATCTACAATGGATATTAAGAGGTGCATACATTAACAGGGTTCGTACGGTCATGAAAAACCTGTAAAAGTCATGGAATTTGAAAATAGCAATTTCCAGAGTGTGGTTCAGTTAAGATTAGGGTTGGGTATCGTTTGGGTTTTTTCTGATACCGGTGCTAAAGTGATACTTTTTAAAACAGTGGCGGTGCCTGAACCGATACTTTTTAAGAAAGTGACATTTTTTTTTTTTTTTTAAATTACTAAACAGTTGGCAACATTAAAGAACCGCTTGTTTATTGCTAAGGCCATATGGTCAAAATTAAATGATTTAATAATAATAATGTAATAACTATAACAATAACTTATTTCACTAGTAAATTGCTGTTGAACGACAAAAACAACCACCAGATGGGAAGAGGGTATTTTACAATAACTTTGAATGCACCACGAGGCTACCAGTTTCAGTGAGTCTGTTGTTTGTCCGACAACGGCAGCTGCCTGCAAACTGTTACGTCCCGCTGTTGGAAACCTCTACAGTGAAATACAGTCACACTTTACACTGTTTAACGTTAGCTGTCAGCATTTAACTGTGTTTAATCCAGCTACTAGCTAGCGTTAGGTAGGCTAACGTTACCTGCTGTCGAGTGTAGTGTTAACTAGCGTCACGTGCAGCAATGCCTCCGTCGTCCGTTTCGGAGCATCAGAGAGAAGCGCAGGCATATCAGTGGCACTGAAATGAGGGACTGCAATCCCCGTTGCTATTCCCATTGCCAGCTGCAGCGCTTCTCTCTCGTCCACTGTCAAACAAGGGACCATTTTGGGTGCTGTATCTAGAAATTAAGCCCTAGCTAACTGCAGAGGTACTGAGGACACTAAAGGGGGCTAATTCTCACTATTCCTACTAAATTTCGCTAGTGTTGACTTAAAATGTTAAGAAAAAAACAACGCTAACTACAAGACAAGAGAATGATATTGGGCTTTTCAAAACATTGGAAACCTAGGACAATATTTTTGCCGCTGAAAGACTCATAATGCTTTTATAAGTGCCTGTCAACATATAACTGGGTCCCTACAGAAATTAACATGTGCATAGTTGCTTTAAAATCTTAGTTACAAAATCTTGTATTCCAAAAAACAGTTTCTCTCTGATACTGCTGCCTTTTGAAGTTAATGTCTAATGTCTAATATCTATCTATCTATCTATCTATCTATCTATCTATCTATCTATCTATCTATATCTTTAATGGAGTTCTCATGGTTTGACAGATTTTATTCTGTAAACATCTTACTGGTGTCAGTGTTAAATATACATGTTTATTTTGTATCAAACCATATAGCTTGTCATTCATTTTAGGATATATATTTTTATTCTTATTTTTCATGTATACACAGACGTTTCAGAGAACGTATGATCATTAAAATGTACCTCAAAGTAATGGAAAAGTATTGGTAAAAATGAGTATGAACCCTGAATTCACTGTATGCAAGTGATATCAGTCATTTGAAATAAATTCCCAATTATTTTAGTGGAAATTATAATTTCTGCATTTCAGTTTAATTGAAAAAAGATGTATGTGTATATAAAAATAAAAAAGGCACTGCCATTTACAATGGTATGTAAGCTTTTGAGAGTTAGATATTGCACTTAGCCCTATGACTAAGGCCTATTTGTGATAATACTTCAATTAAGTGTTAGGCACTTGAATTTGATAGTAAATTCAAAAGCTTTGCACAAAATATGAACAAGTAAATCTCATTTCAATAATAAAAACAGCTTTCTGCCTATACAGGTGTGTGGGTGCTTTTACCTGCATGCTTCAAAGTGGTCTCTTGCTCTTATTATTAATATTATTATGTCCAAATTCTGTTTGCTGCTGGTGTAGTTCTTCCGTATTGGCGAGGCTGTGTTTAAAATGCCCCACTATCTTGTGACACTTTGCTAAAGTGTCACCAATCCCGCTGTTACCAAGGCAAATGGTGTTTGTTTTCTGTAACATACAAGCAATACAGGGCATGTGCTTGAATGGAATTCAATCATCTGCCACAGACTTTAGCAGTGTGTCTGGCGATCGTTTTAAGCATGGTTAAAGCAAATGACTGAAGCGTACACTCACTGTCAATGGTGTGTGCGTTCACGCCAAGGTAATTGTGATGCTTAGGGGTGTAAGATTCAGAAAATGTCATGAATCAATTCAGATTTTTAGGCTCACGATTCGATTGAATATTGATTTGATTCAAAAACGATTCTCGATTCAAAAAACGATTCACAGTATGTAAATGTAGTTACTTTTCCCATGTGATTGCAGTAGACATACAATTTAAAAGAAAAGAAACAACAAATTAAATGTAGTTTGATATTACTTTATATGTCTTCATACAAAAATAAAAACTTTTGCAACTAAAAACTTCAAAAGTGCCTAGCTTCCAAATACATTTAATTCAAGTATAAAACTGTTAAATAAAAATAGCTTTTACATTTAGCTTTAAAGTGCTGTACTCAGATCAAACAAAAAAATACTGCTAAATATGTGACGAGGCACAGGAAATTAGAGGACCCAAAAGCAGAGATACGGGAGGCAGGCGGGCAGGAGAAGGTTTAAGCTTGAGAGTTTATTAACACAAAAAACAAAAAAGTCCAGAACAAAAGCAGGCAAAAAAAACTAACTCCAAAAGTGGAGAGACCAAAGAGAAGGAAATCCAAAACCCGAACCTAGAGAATACTGATGGGAACAACCAAGCTGGCAGGAACAAACACAAAATGTTCTGACACAGGACAAAGACTAAATAAACAGGATAACGAGGTAACAAGAGGCAGGTGACACAAGGGCTGGGAAACCGGTGAGAAACATCAGGCAATCACAAGGGCGGGAAAACACAGGAAGTAAAACTAGACAAGACAGCACAGAAAACCAGACTATCACAATAAAACAGGAAACAGAAAATACAAAATCCACAGAATACACAATCACAATAAGACAAAACATAGGACCAAAATACCAGACTGAAATAGAACAAAATGCAAAGAAAAATACCAAAACCATAACAAAATGTGGTTTAAGGAATACTTCAGCTACCAGGTTGACTGTTGAAATGTGAACTCGACTGGGCACATTAAACTTCTTAAAATTAGGCCCTTTCTTTTTAGAACTGTGGCAACTGCAGTCCTATCAACAGAACCTTTGTTGTGTCAGAATCAGATAATGGATACACATCTAGGTGTGTGTGTGTGTGTGTGTGTGTGTGCGCGTGTGTTCATAGTCCACCACTGGCTGGAATCTGTATATTCTTTTGAAGAAACAGAAGGTGGTCTACGTGTTTTGAGTGAGCATGCTCCGCTGTGCAGTTACGATGTCTCCAGCAGTTGAGAACACTCTCTGATGCAACGGTGGGAGTTTAGAGCATTGAAAGAGTGCGGTGGTTGACTGGCACGGTACTTTAGGTTGTTGTTCGTCCATGTCTTTAATGTTAACCTCCGGGTGATGATCTCAAGTTTGTGGTGTTTCCAAAATACTTAACTTTCTATACTTAACATGCTATATGTAAAGCCTGCATATAGCATGATTCCTATAAAGTTCCGTCTTCCCCTTGAGGTTATAAAAGCCAAAATGTGTCCAAACTCTCGCCTTCAATGAAGATGGAGTAGTTTGAATAATTCTTTCTGTGAAGTTTGCCATTGTTTGTGCCAACTAAACTACTTCCACTGCACTCGTTCTTCTGATTATGACAAGAGTGCCCAGGCGTCGGTGTGAATTTGATGCAGCGCCATCTATGGGAATGGCGAGGTAATGTAATTCAGGACAATAGTGTCAAAACGAAGAAAAAAAAATATGAATCGATTTTTGGAATTCTATGAATCAATTTTGAATCGGTAGAGCTTGAATCTCGATTCAAATTCGAAAAGATTTTTTTGCACACCCCTAATGCTTACTGAGGTCCAGTGATCCCATCAGGGCAATATATTCGACCTTCGCCAATACATCAGCAATTGCATTCTTTTCTGGTATATAGCCAGTGTTCAAACTATACCGTGACCCTACTTTTTTTTTTAACCGGCGAGGTGAAAGCCAAAAATAGTCCATAGTACCATAATTCCTTTTTAATTCAATTAGACCTAAGCGATGCACCCCAAGCTTCCATCCTTAACAAACAGCCATTATATGGGCTCTTCCAGTCTCTCCACTGCTGGCTGTTCCAATTTAATGGGAGAGAGGAGCAAGAGGGGTTAGAATCGTGACCGGCCTCTGACAAGCTGTTACCACCACCATCTTCAGCCAGAGAGGACATTATTTCTTCAGCTGCTTCTTGCATTGTCACCCCAGCGGGAGGTGTGCTGACAGGGCTTGCAGCAGGTGAATTGGTCGTGTTATTACACAATTTCTTAGTAAAACCAAAATCAATTAAACTGCCTTGTTTTCTTTTTGCCATAACTATATGATGTTAACTGCAGAATGGATTTCAAGGACTTTGCACGCCGATTAATGGCCTCCAACCTTTATATTTTTTCTACAAATATTTGAGTTAACATACTAAACATGAGTTGAATTTGCACCGCAGCGCTGCCACGCCTTGATGCTCATGAATAGCATGTATAGTTATCTGTATTCAAGTGAATTAGGTTTAAACCACCGTCATGCATGAATGAATATTTTTGCATTTTACACAAAACTGAAATTTCACGTCAAAATGACACATTGTTAATATTTTTAGAGACCCCACAAAATTTCACAAATCACGTTTTCAGGGGTGCCCATGTCTTATTAAGGGGAGCCGAGTTCCCCCTAGCTCCCCCATAGTTCGCACCCTGCGTATAGCTGCTGAAATTTAGACACAATTGTGCTTCTGGATGGTGTCTTATACGTTGCGTCAGAGGACGCAATCTGTAATGCTTCTGTTAACCCCCTGTCCTCAACCATCGGAATTGGCGTGTAGTCCATTGCAATCAATTTTGCAATTGCGTTGGTTAATCTGTCACTGGTAGATTTAATTTTCCTCCAGTGTGGCATTTCGAGTTTATTTGCTAATGCTAACCTTAGTATCAGTGGCTGAGCGACAAATCGATTTTATCGAATAACTCAAATGTGTAGTTGACTTGTTTAAATGAAAATCTTGAATTCATTTTTACTTCACAAATTACAGACAT
This sequence comes from Zingel zingel, assembly GCA_023566125.1. Classification (NCBI taxonomy): domain Eukaryota; kingdom Metazoa; phylum Chordata; class Actinopteri; order Perciformes; family Percidae; genus Zingel; species Zingel zingel. Next base: position 33,523,187 of record CM042324.1, read on the forward strand.
CGCTGATTCGCACGGGATTAAGATCACAGACAACCCTGTCATTATTACAAATGACTAGATGTAACCAAGTAATACTAATCCTGTGCAAATAGGGTTTAAGACTACATAAAATGTTGGCTCTAACACTCCAGTGTAGGGCTGCAACTAACGATTATTTTCATAGTAGATTAATGTCGATTATTTTCTCGATTAATCGATTAGTTGTTTGATCTATAAAAATGTCAAAACATGGTGAAAATTGTGGATCAGTGTTTCCCAAAGCCTAAGATGACGTCCTCAAATGTCTCGTTTTGTCCAAAACTCAAAGATAGTCAGTTTACTGTCACAAAGGAGAGAAGAAACTAGAAGATATTCACATTTAACAAGCTGACATCGGAGAAATCTTATTTTTTTTAATAAAGAAATGACTCAAATGATTAAATGATTATCAAAATAGTTGGCGATTAATTTAATAGTTGACAACTAATCGATTAATCGATTCATTGTTGTACCTCTACTCCAGTGATGAAATATTCAGCTGTGTTAAGGTCGTGTGTGAAGCTCCTATTGTATGAAAATCGATTAGGACACAGATATGAAAAGATTATAGTGGTGCAGAGGTGTAGAAGATTAATAAAAAGTGGTTTGAAATGCGTGCTCACGACGAATCTCAACTTTTTTTTTACAATACTCTTGTCAAAATGTGTTTCTGCTACAAACGCAACCGTTGCCTTGGTTGAACCTGCCATATAAGGCTGTCGCTTGCTGGTCTGGTGTGCGGGATTTGGTGACTGTCGGGGCGGACAGATCATGCCCCGGCTCACAGACCCTCCCCCATTTACACATGTTGGCCAACACTGGCAGACTCGCTCTCTCCTTGTTTTTTCAACATTAAATAAAATATTTTGGTCGCAGTCTGGAGCCCTGCTGAAATTCACTGAAAGTTTTGTTGGGATTAAGGTGCTAGCTGAATGTCCGCTAGCCGCTAGCTAATTTATGCAGCACTTTGTTGTCCATCTCAGCTAAGAACGAAGAAATGTTGTGTTTACAAGCGAGCAGTCTGATGTTTGTAGAGGTCTGTATGGTTATACTGTAGCAGCCTGGTGTCGTTTTCAGGCAATTTGATAAGCACGCCACGGGGTCTTAAAAGTCTTTAAAAAAAGTCTTAAATTGAATATTCTAAAAATAAGGCCTTAAAAGTCTTTCACAAAGTATTACATTTCGTTTACAAAGATCTTAAATTATTTCTTGCGCTTTCCTAAATGTTATATGTGTGTGTGTGTGTGTGTGTGTGTGTGTGACAATTTAACATTACTCCGTTTGTGACTTGGATGTTATACGACAGTACAGGTACTTTTTACCTCAGTGTTTTTCTATATGCTCTTGACCGTGGAGTGTGCGCATGTACAGTATGTATTAAGAGACACATGGATGTATTATAACGGCGCAACACAGTGTATTATTATAAATCCATGGACATGGTGAGCAAGCTCAGGCCTAAACATCCAAGCTCGGCGCAAGTCATTCAGTTGTCAGGAAACAAAACAAAACGTCTCGCATGGTGCTACTAACAAGCTAAAGTTAGCTCGTCGGTTAGAATGGTGAAATGCTGAAGGTCTGGCCAGAGATGCGGACAAGTTGGCTGACTAGGCGGAGGGCAATGGGGCTGAGGTTAGCACAACATTTTGTAATTTTAGTTTCATAGCATAAGAGTTCTTCATGCAACAAATACTTTATTGTCTAATGTTATTAGAGTACAAACACAGCTTGCAAAGCTATTGTGAATTAAATATGATTGTTGAGTATTATAATAAAATGTTTTATTAAATTCAGGTAACGTTACATGGTAAATAATTTTTTTCTCAGGCTTAAAATCCACACAGATTTTCCATTATATGGCCGTGAAGTTGGCATTAAATTGCATCCTAGGTGGAATTAAAAAAGGTCTTAAAAGTCTTAAATTTAACTTGAAGAATCCTGGGGGTACCCTGGATAAAGGTAACGATAGTACAACATGTTCATAATGTCAATACAGTGAGGCACCAGCTGGCTGAGCATTCATTCACACCGTAGATGGTTAAATTCACACACAGTGTGTGTGTGAGTTTAACCGCAGTGTGTGTCAGTCGTCAGACAATCCGGCATAAATGGTACTAAAATATTGTACTCAAGTAAAAGTACCAATACTTTGATGAAATATTACTCAAGTACAAGTGAAATTACCTATCTGAAAAATTACTCAAGTAAAAGTAATAAGTAGTTCATTTAAAATGTACTTTAGGTAAAAGTTACTTAGTTACATTCACAGCAGGCAAAGGGCCTTATGCTACAATCCTCTCCAAAGAAACGGAGCTCTCCCTTTACCATTTACACTGCTGATACAGTTGATGTGACTGTAAATTCAAAGGCTCATTTACATTCAAACCGGTGACAATTTCGGTGGGGCACAGCCTATTTGTTCAACCGAGACTAATGCTCACATCTCAGATTAGCAGCTAGCTTCTTCGCACCTAAATTGCCTGTATGAGCTAATTAGATGTATGTGAATTAATCTAGCTATTGTCCTACATACATTGTCCTACGGGTTGCTAGTGCTAGACAAAAATTAGCAATGCCACGAAACATGTTGTTTTGCTAATTGGCAATTTGCTATTAGTCATGAAAACTTCATTTGAAGTACCAATACACAAATACTTACCAAAACATGCTTCCGCAGATTAGATGTGGATTTATTGAATGCTGTAGCGAAATACAGTACTTCACTCAAAACGTAATCAAGTACATTTTTAATTACCGATTTTAGAAACTACTTGAACAATACAAAATACACAACAAAACTACTCAATACAGTAACTTTCCACCTCTTATTTTGAATGCCTGCGAAAGACCATGCAAAACAATTCAGACCGACCTGTACACATTTTGACATCAAAGAACGCTGTTACGATTTTTCACTCTGAAGTCGATAAAAGCTGCTGCTGTTTCAATCCTGTATGCTCTCTGCAACGGGTGGGGCTGCTGCTCAGTTCTTCCCGCGACTGACACACACACACACACACACACACACACACACACACACACACACACACACACACACACACACACACACACACACACACACACACACACACACACACACACACACACACACACACACACACACACACACACACACACACACACACACACACAGTAGTGAGAGATGAGACGATGACTTGAGGATAGCTACGCTCGTTATTGTAAGTGCAATATAAAGTTACTATATCAAACCTTAAGTGAATGTGTGTCCCAGGCCAGGATGGAAAATTTACTTTTTACAATGTGAACATTAACCACCTACTGACAGATATGTTCAAATTTGATTAATTCAATTGTAAATTATTATTTTGTGTCATAAATCCACTGGACATGTTCATATTATACCAGCATTTGCAGCATCTTGAGCCTTTTTGGTAAGGTTACTTGGAACACTAAGCCCAGAGTAGTTTTTATCTCCCTGAAACAAGTTTCCTTCTATTTTTAAAGGAAAAGCAAAGCGTAATGTCCCTACTTTTCCTCGGAAAAAGAAGTTGATTTCCCTCTCTGCAGAGTTGGAGGGACACTGAGGTTCAGTGGCCTAGCAAGATCCCTTGTATCACGACGGATATTGAACAGCTCACTTGACAAGCAAAATTAAACTATTTAAATACAGCACAAACGTTTGCGTGTGTGTCACCCTGTAGTGACCGAAGTCACAGGGGGAAGAGCTAGAAAAGAGTCTGGCAGGCAGTCATTTTTTTAAACTCTTTTCTAGCTCAGAGGTGTCTAACCATGTGCCATGATGCGTTAAGTGACTCAAGTCACATACTAGTTTCACCACCTACCCAATAGCTGTAAGTGTGTTAACCAGTGAAATTACCTGGTGAAGTATTTAGTTGGAATGAAAACATACATAGATACAGCGCAATTAAACACCTCTGCTCTACCTACAAATATAACTAACATCTTGTTAAACTCATTTAGTGTATGGTTGTGCGTGTGTGTGTGTGTCTGTATGTGACTGTGATTGTGTGTGAACATATGTATCTCTACATATCAAACAGGAACAAGATAATCAGGAACTGAGCATCTTAAAGTGCTTAATATAAAAAGTATGGCCTGATTTCTTAAAACAGCATTAGTAACAGCCATGACCATCAAAATGCAAAATGAAATAAAAGAATTAAAAAAAAAAAGAAGTAAATAAATAAAAACTTATCAAAACACTAAATCAAGACATAAAATCTATCCTGTTTGTAAAAACCTATAAAAACAAAATATAAAAAAGTCACGTCTCACATAATTTTAGGATTCAGAGCACTAAGTTGGTGTACAACCAACAAGTATAAACAACAGCAACTACGTTAGATTTGGTGGGCAAGACATAATCCGTCAAATGTAAACAGTTTCAAATGCTTTGACTAACATGGGTTCAACAACATACTATAAAGTTACCATACTGGGAACCCCAAAAACATATCAACATGCAGACAAGAACATATATTTGTATGTATTTTCTTGTAAACACAACTCTTAAGTTAGCCTACTCTTTCATTAACAGGTCATTTTTGAGACTCAGTAGGCAGGGTTTAAGTGGTTTACCATCATCAAGACCCATTAGGATTTTCTGGATGAATGTAAAAGTGTGAATGAGTTTCTTGGGACAGTCCAAATGCAATGCATACATCAACCCAAACAACAAGGCAAATTCATCTGCCAAGTTAGGGATATCACTCATCACAACATCGTCTTCCACAACAATAGAAATGCTTGCAGGACTGAAATGAACTGGATCTGCAGTGTCCTCTGTGACAAGAGCAACAGGAGTGTCAATGATGCCTGGCTCATCTGACTCCTCCACCTGAAAGACACAGAGGGGGCAACTGTTAGGTTAACTTGAAGAAACAACCGCTGCATGTACACTCACTGGCCACTTCATCAGGTGCACGTGTAACCCAATTCAATCCAATACAACAGCTCTCCTTTAAATTCTACGTTTATGAATTTGATACATTTTCAGTTTTTGTTGACATTGTCAGAAAAGTGATAATTCTACTTTATATTTATTACTGAGGTCGTAATACGTGGTGGTGGCATAGTGGGGTGAATTATATTGAATGGTGTTCCTAATATCCTAATATTTTGCCCCTTTCTTGTATGTTAGTGCAGAGGACAAAATATTAGGAAACCCATTCAATATAATGCACCCTAATACATAATTTTCACCCACTATGACCTCAATAATAAACTTAGTAGAATTTTCAGCTTTCTGACAATGTCAACAAAAACTGAAAATATATAAACTTTATAGATGTATAATTTATATCAGAGTTGTTGTAATGGATTGGAATTAGATTGCACAGGTGTACCTAATGAAAAGGCCAGTGAGTGTATATTACAGGTGATTACTCAACAGGTAAGTATAGTAGGTGTATCTAAAGTAACTATTCTACAGGCCAACAACCCACAGGTAGGAATACAGGTAAGTATTTTTCAGCTGTCTATTCTACAGCCCATAATAAAATAAGTAAGTGTAGCAGCAGGTATTTTACATTTTAATATCATACAGGTTGTTATTTAATAGGCAAGTGTACCCAGGTAGGTATTTTACAGCTGAGTATTCAACAGGCTATTAATATGCAGATAGGTATTAGATAGTGGGTGCTGTATTGTGATATGTAATGTACAGCATCTCATAAAAGGTATTTTTAAGTAATTTTTACAGAGAGAGAGTGAGTGTGTGTGTTATTTCATGAGAGGTTAAGCCAAAAGGTCAATCAAATGATTAGCCTTCTCCAGGTCTGGGTAAAGTTCAGTCAGGGCTTTGTGAGAGATTAAGGCTTGGGATTACATGAGGTTAGGGCTTTTACATATATGTATGTATGCTTATATGCACATACTGTATATCCATGTGCACACTAAGTACAGTCCATTTACCATTACAATGACACCTACACACAAGGTTTACTAAGGGGTAACTAGATATAGTTAAGTGGCTGCTAGAGATACTAATAGTTATGTGAATATACTGAATACTTACATTCCAAGTCTTGAAGAACTGTGGGTCTTCCTCACGCAGGAATACCGGGAGAGCACAAAGGGCTACAGTACACTTCATATTGACATTGCGCACTTCCTGGAAGAACAAGCAAAGATGAATATAACAGATTTAATTCTTCTTTTAGTATGGATGTGCTGACCAAATTTCATGGCATTTGGCAGTGTTAGACAGACAATGACACCCTGAGGCCCTGCTGTCCAGTGGGACCTGAAGCTCAAAGTTAATCTTTAACTCACCTGGAGATCATAAATCTTTAAGATGTCACGCAGCGCCTCTGATATCTTTCCGGTTCGTGCCGCCTTCTGCCTATACAAGGCCACCAGTCCAGGTATATGTTGGTCAAGCACAGCATAGAACTGGTTCCGTAGGTTGACGTTTGTGATGCGTTGGAACTCAGCACAAAGCTACAAAACCAAAAACACAAAAAAATAATTATATAAGAAGACTAATACTCTATTTGCAACAGAAAACACATTTGTAATGCAACATGTTCCGTTAAAATACATTTTTGAGCAACATGGTCACATGCAAAGTGATAGTTCTTACCCACAGTGAATAGTGACATTTGCTGTTCCATTTGAATGTGATACATATTCAAAATGTTATCAGTTTTCAAAATACAGGTGGGGTCTTATCTGCTTTATGCTTTGATATTATGAAATCACACAGAGTGTGTCTGCTTCCACTCTTCCTACATTTTTAAATGAATTGTCTGACAAAACGGAAACCATGTTGTTCCACTTCAGAGGGTGGCTAACTTGTTATTCACAAATATTATCTCAAGATATAGTGTAAGGCCATATTTATATGCTAATGAATAAATAATAATAATAATAATAATAATAATAATAATAATAAAGGCTCCAAATAAAAGAAATTATGAAAAATAGGTTACAGCCTATATTAACATTTGAGTCACCTTGATTTTGGGGGATGCTCACTGCACTTCTTCCACTTCAACCTATAATTAAAAGAAGTTTGTAAAGGTTTAATGAAAACTTGCAGAGTTCATTCGGTAACTATTATGTCCATAACCTTAACTTTGTGTGAGTAAAAGTTACAGCTAACGTTAGCCACTAGCTCATTTGGGTGCATGTAGGAATAGCATCACATTGAACTTACCAGAGCAGGGCGCTTAACACAAACAGCAGCAACACACTCAAAAACAGAAGGACTATCGCTTGCTGAAAAGAGTTATTGACTAACGTTAACATTATTGCCTTGCCACGACATTAACAGTACACAGGGTATTATCTGTCACTAGCAGGCGGACTCACGGTAATCACGCTTTCGGCGCATAAAAAATGCGCGTGGCACCTTGAAGCTGCGCGCTTGCAACTTATATATTAAAAATAGCCTCATCTAACAGTCAAATATCACGTGTAATATGATATTCTTACATGTTACAACAAGCAAAGTAGTTTTTAAGTGTTTTGGTTTACTTGGAAGTTGTTTCATGCTCGACACCGCGTCGCTCGCGATGGTAGCCATCTTGGATAGATTTTTCAGGTAACGTCAGTTAGGGCCGCACGTCATGACGTCATATCACGTGATCAACAGTACCCTTAAAAATAATGAGTGAACCAGCGGTGTTCACTCAGATATGCTGAGCCACACAAACATAAAAATACATATTTGTTCATAGACATTAATAGTTTAAAGGTGGATTAACTCAGCAAGAGATTTTAACTGTAGTGACCTCAGTCTTTATAAGCTAGTAGTACTGTTCGGGCTTACAGTGTAGTGTGAAGTGAAAGGGCTTCTGAAAGTACATGCAGGCCCATCTCTTTGTTTGAGAAAGGGTGCTCAGGCTGTAGCTTTGCGACGTAGGCCACAAATCCTTTGTCTTTGGCTACATGTGGCTTACTTTCCTCGTTCCGAACACCCACCATTTTTTATTATGATCCCTTTAAATTTAGTTATAAATTATTTGTGACCAGATCTTTGGCCTTTCTGGACTAAAATTTGTTGTTACTTAATGGCTAGTCTCGCATTGCCAGACCTATCTCCAGTGCTGCGGAGGAAGGTCTGGCTAGTCCGCACAACATTCCTGGATAGGAGAAAAATGTGCTCTGGTTTATTGGCATTTCTTTAAACCATTTAGAATCGTCTTGGGCAGCGGCAACACAAAGAAAGCAGAAAGTGAGGGACATCCGGCTGAACCTCTGGCGGCACCGGAACAGTCCCGTAAATGAAATAATATATATATATATATATATATATATATATATATATATATATATATATATATATATATATATATATATATCGTCGATATAGACTAGTTAGTGGCTAACATATATGCCACTAGTATGCTAGTTTTGAAGCATTTTCTCTCACTGCAAGTTTAACGTAGCATAAAAAATTAGCATAGTCACTGGAAGAGTCCGTTACAGCCCTCTGCAAACGGAGATCCCATTAGGCTAGCTTTACAGCAGAGCATTCAAATCTAGTCAAATCAGCGCCAGCCACACAGCTATAGCTGTGGTTGAGAGGCTGGTTGCAGAAAATCAGACATTTTGGCGCTCACGATTTTCCTTTGGCGCTGGCTAAGACCTCTTTAAGATATGATGGTGCCTGACCATTAAGAGCTTTGTATGTCAGGAGAAGGATTTTAAATTCAATCCTGGATTTTATAGGAAGCCAATGCAGAGAAGCTAATACAGGAGAAATATGATCTCTTTTCTTAGTTCTTGTCAGCACACGCGCTGCAGCGTCTGCAGTCTCTTAAGGGACTTATTTGAGCAACCTGATAGTAAGGAATTACAATAGTCCAGCCTTAAAGTAACTAGAGATGCACTGATTGACCGGCTGGTGACCGGAATTGGCAGATTTTCACGTCATCGGCCATGACTGGCGACCTGCCGACATATGCCGATTTTATGCCGGTCAAATTCACTTGGGCGCCGCATGATTTACATCTCGCAACATCAGCACCACACGTGCACATGCAGGGTTTCCGCTATATGCATGTAGCAGCGGCGCACTTCCGCTCAATCAGCTGTCTGTTTATGAATTGTCATAAAGTCGTAATTATACACGGCTCTGCAGAGCCGTCTGCTCTACTGATCTCAGTCGAACAGTCAGCCGCTCTCTCTCCCCTCTGAGGCTGAAAAACTGGAACAGGAAAACTGCACTCACGCGGGTCCCATGAACTATAACAGCTACAGTTTATTGGAAAATAGCGTTGGGCACACTGACTTTGATGAATTTACTGTATCAGACCCTAGATGAGATAAGAAGCTAACGTTAGCAAACGCTGTGGTCCCTCTGCCTCTGTCGCCCCGCTGGCCGCTGATGCTGTGTTAAAAAAAAAAAGAGACACTGTATCCCATTCCTCCGACACACTGAATTAACGTTACTGTTTAAAACGCTTTCCAGGTTAGTGGGGATGCATACCGCTCAAAACCAACATTAAAAACGTTGTAATCTTCTCTCAGCGTTTAGTTTTGTTGCTAAACTTTGTGTAAAATGAGTGGTGACGTGAAATCATCTGTTTCAGGTAATGGCACACTAGGGTACTGTCTATTTGCTGGATTGTTCCAAGGTAACCGTTGACAGCATATATATTGACGGTGTCAATATATATTTATGCACAATGACACATAAAGCAAACTTGCTAAAAAAGGAACTACGTGCTGTTTTCAGGTAACGTTGCTGTTGACGTTCAAACAGGCCTGTGTGTGTGTTTTGAGAAATATCTTTATACTGCAACAACTTTGGTCGTGATGTTTTCTGTCCGTGCCATACAAAGAGCCAAAAGATTTCCCATGATGCACTGGGCTGAGCGGCTGCCTGTGGAGGCTGGAGGATTTTGCTTATTTTATTTTTATTTGTTATTTATATATTATTTTATTGCCATTACCTGTTTTCCCTGTTTTCATACATAAAGTTTAGTTTGATAAATATATCAAATTGTTTAAGTTGGATATTGGATGTGAAAAGAAGGAAATGGTTCTTCTATAACATTGCACTTTAGATGTGTGTGAATTTCCCACATCTGGAGTCATTTTATTTTATAGTGATCGATTATCTATTAAAAAAATGTACTATGTAAAATAGAAAATGTTCTATTAAAGAAAAGATAGAAAATAAATATTTGTGTGTGCTGTAAAGTGGTTAGAAAAATTAAATCAGAATTGGCTGAAATCGGTATCGGCTGGTCAAACTCAATGAAAAATCGAAAATTGTAATCGGCCTAAAAATTGTAATCTGTGCATCTCTAGAAGTAGCAAACGCATGGACTAGTTTTTCAGCATTATTTTGCAATTTTTGCAGCTCTAGTTATGTCAAAGTCATTGGTTATAAAAATGTATTAAAATCAAGTTGTTCTGATGTTAAGATCTTGTTGTCGGAAGTCACAAACCATACATCCTGCATTCTTGTATTTAATGAATGCTGCTGTTCAAGGAATTCTGTAATCCATTAGTGATTCTCTTACTTATCCGTCTCTCTTTCTGTGAGATTTTTTTATTCCTGTATTGTACATATAACTCACAGTCTGTTGTCTCTCTCCCTTTCTGCTGTAGGTACCTACCAGGGTCAGTGGACTGGTGGGATGCGTCATGGTTACGGCGTGCGTCAAAGTGTTCCTTACGGTATGGCCTCTGTCATTCGTTCACCCCTACGCACCTCACTGTCTTCCCTCCGCAGTGAGCAGAGTAATGGTACAGTACTACGTGACAGCCTGTCTGACAGCCCTGCTGGTACACGCGGTGGCTTCGTACTCAACTTCCACTCAGACGGAGAAGGTTCCGAGAAGAAGAAGGGTCTTTTTCGCCGTGGCTCCCTCTTCGGGAGCCTTCAGCGATTGCGCAAATCAGACTCGCGCTCATCGATTTCCAGTAAGCGCAGCTCAGCACACAGTGACACCACCATGAGCCGCATCAGTTCAAGCGACGCTAACTCCACTATTAGCTTTGGAGACGGAGACCCAGGCGATGACTACCTGCCTCTGGAGGACAATGTGGATGCCACCACCACCGAGTCATACATGGGCGAGTGGAAGAATGACAAGCGCAGTGGCTTTGGTGTCTCTGAGCGCTCCAACGGCATGAAGTACGAAGGTGAGTGGTTGAACAATAAGCGCCATGGCTACGGCTGTACCATCTTTCCTGATGGCACCAAGGAAGAAGGCAAGTACAAGAACAACGCGCTTGCCCGGGGCATCAGGAAGCAGCTGATCCTGCTGAAGAACACCAAGACCAAACAGAAGGTCGATCGAGCCATCGAGGGAGCAGTGAGAGCAGCAGCTATCGCCAGAACGAAAGTAGAGATTGCCATCTCCAGGTAAAATCTCCCGATAATGCCAATATTTGCCTTTATAATGAAACAGTGTTTACCATATATTGATTTATTTGTGGTGACCCGCCACAATATCAACGTTGACCGCAACATATCGATTTATTTTACTGTAGAGATGTGCACAGCACATTGATTCGCTCAGCCCCTCCTTGTCCCTATACATAAATTCTGACCTGCCTGTGAATAGCCCCATGGACGCCTCCTCTTCATGCATGAGTGCTTGACTGCATTTAACTTCTGTCTTTACCGTATATATCTACGACAACAGCTTTCACAAGTTCACCTGCAACCTGTAAGTTGCTTTCTCTCTGCCTTTGTTTTTCACATAGAGCCTAACGTTAGCTACGATAGCTGACATTAGTTAAAGTTTGTGCTTGTTACAACAGACCTCTTTAGTTAACGTTAAGCAGCCCGGTTCTGTGTGGAAAATCAACAACGGCAGAGAAAAAAACAGACTTAATGTTAACTTAACATACATTGCTGTCTGGGAGTTACAGGTGAACTCAACGATAACATTCTCGTACACGTGTGATGATACTGTGAGCTGACGGCAGTAACACAACGTTGAAAAGTAATGGTTAGCATCCTAAGATCTCACACCATCAGGACACCTCTTGGCCTTGATAAGAGCAGTCAGACAATCAGACAGCTTGGAAACAAGCCTCCAGGTGAGGCTAGTCAAACTTATTTGGAATAGAAAACAAAGGTGTTGTAAATACCAATTTCAGTTAACCCAGTGGATTTATTGTTAACATTAACAAATAGAGATCGATCAGAGAAATAGCAAACTAAATGTTCCAATCTCTTTAACAGGATGGTATGGTAAATAGTGTCGAATGCAGCACTAAGATCTAATAAGACAAGTATGGAGACAAGTCCTTTGTCTGAAGCTGTTAGAAGGTTGTTAATAATTTTCACCAGTGCCGTCCCTGTGCTATGATGCATTCTAAATCCTGACTGAAGTCCTCAAATAAACTATTGCTACGTAGAAAATCACATAACTGATTAGCGACTACCTTCTCAAGGATCTTAGAGAGAAAAGGAAGGTTAGATATAAGACCTCAGGATGGAGGTTGGGTTTTTTCAGAAGAGGTTTTATCACAGCTACTTTAAATGACAGTGGTACATAACCTGTTAATAAAGACATATTGGTCATATCTAGTAATGAAGTGTTAACCATGGGTAATGCTTCTTTAAGTAGCCTCGTTGGGATGGGGTCTAAGAGACAGGCTTAGCTGAAGAGACCTTTAGCATAAAGGTTTATAGGATAAAAGTAGTCTAAGTATATGTCAGGTCTTGTCGTTCTTTCTAGCACTCCTGCATTTACAAACAAACAAACAAACAACAAATCATAAAACACAACGGCATTAACTTCTACCGGAAAAGGTAGGGCCTATCTAGCAGAGGATGGACCCTCCTGATTGGACAGACGGACTGTCTTTTAACAGACAAATATAACAACAAATATAATTGGCTGTAATGTTTTCCATGTTGGATGTTGAAGATTAAGAACAAGGCTTTCAAACGAGTTATAATTTAGTTAGGTTTAGGATCAATTAACAGGCTTGAATCAAATATGGCTGAAACTCCCCTTCTGGCCTGAGCCTCTAGAAATTTGAGTATTACAATGACTGGGAATAGTGGCTTCATTTAGACTAACATATTCTTCATGGCACAGCAATGTTTCGGTAAGACAGAATAGATCAATTTGATTATCTGATATCAAATTGTTTATTAATACTGCTTTAGAAGACAGAGATCTAATATTTAACAGTCCACATCTAATTTTCGTATTCTGTTCTATCATTGCAGTGGTAGTTTTAATTCCAATTAGGTTGTTAAGTATAGCCCCTCTTTTGTTTACCTTTGATTTAACTGATCTGAGTCGGGGGACAGACACTGTGGTTATTAGACTATGAGTGGGCGACTGCTCCAACAGAAGCACAGAAGAGTGCGTAGCACTGCACCTCTGATTACTAATATCAAACTTGGGTTGTCATGGTTTATGAGCAAAAATAGTCTCGGTCAGATTTTTTGATATGAGAGCGGCTGCGTCCAAAGTGGGATGAATGCCGTCTCTCCTAATCAGACCAAGCTTTCCCCAGAGCGCCCTCCAGTTATCTACGTAGGCAACATCATTAGCTTGGCACCACTCCGACAACCAGCGGTGGAGGGATGACATGCGGCTGTACATGTCATTGCTGATTAGGTTTGGCACTACTGAGTCCGACATTGTCTTTGCATATGCACAAAGTGACTTAACATTCATTTTAGTGATCTCCGATTTGCGTAATCGGGTATCATTACCACCTACGTGAAGTATTACTGTATTTACAGTTATTTTTAGCCAGCAGCTTTAGATAGGATTCCACATCGCTCGCTCTGGCCCCAGGGATGCACAAGACCGCAGCCGCTGGAGCCGCCAACCTCATGTTTTGCAGTATAGAGCTCCCAATAACCACAGTTGGCTTCTCAGCGGGTGTATCACTGAGTGGGGAGACACTGTTAGAAAGGCAAAGATGGTTTAGAGCGACCGCCGTCATGTGCACTCCCTGGTTTAGAGCTAGCGCTACGCCTTAGGACAGTCACCCACTTGCCCGGCTGCTCGGGGCCTGCCGGGGGACTGCTAACAGAAGCTACAGTATGTTGGCCCGCACCAACAACGGGGCACTGGCTAGCTACGGAAGCATACGATTTTGATTCCATGGTGCGGAGCCATGCCTCAAACTCACTAAGCCTCCAGAGCAGCGAATAAACTACATTTATTACATGTATCTTTATCATTAAAAGAGGTCATAGGAATAGCTAAACATTTGACACACAGAGCAAGAGAGAGCAGGAGAGGGAGAGGAATGTAGGAAAGTAGCTAACAGAGTTTTAACAACTGAGATCAGCGAGGCAGTCGCTGTAAGAGAAGAGAACTATAAGTGCTTGCGTAAAACTGGTGTAGTTTAAATGCAATCCAGGCAAATAGCCACTAAATTAAACAATAAAGCAGAGTTGAGTAAGTTTTTGCTGGAGCAGCAAACTAGCGTCCGTAACATGGGAACACCGGAAGTGAGACAATACGCTTACCGTAAACGTCAGAACGTCACACAGCACAGCATCCAACAGCGTGTCCTCAGTTTTTGATACTTCATTGTTTTACGAAAATAAGTATTTTACCCCCTCTGTTCGGAATAAAACCTGTTTGATCAGGGTGAACAATTGTGTGGATATCATTTTTCAACCAGTTAGCTAAAATTTTGCTAATTAACTTTGTTTCATTATGGAGCAGTGACGAGGCATCTAGCTCAGTCCGGCCCTTTTTCAAAATTAATGAAATGTTGGTTTTATAAAGCTTGTAAAGCAGTTGCCCGTTAGATGCTCCATGCTTAAAAAAACGCAAACGATAGCCATCAGCCAGTTCTGCCAAGTATCTGGCGGCCCCAGCAACTCTCCCGTAAGCGATATCTGTATCGCTTTTGGATCAGAGCCAACACTAAGAGCGGAGGTGCTCTGGGTCCTCCATGTGGTGACTAGACACCAGTCCTATAATAAGAATTAGAAAATCAGGGGATTGTTTCAGACAATGTTCTGGGACACTTGACATCTGAAAAAAATCTTGATGTTTTGATACAGCCTAGGTCTTCAATTTCATTTAAAAAGGTCTTAATCTTACAAAAGGGCTCCGGAGGCAGTTGCAAGGTACCGAAGGGCCCGAAGGGCTGCAGCCTCTGCCGTGAAAGAGGCAAAGCAGTGGGTGTGGGAGAAGTTCGGAGAAGACATGGAGAAGGACTTTCGGTCGGCACCAAGGTGCTTCTGGAAAACCGTTTGCCACCTCAGGAGGGGGAAGCGGGGAACCATCCAAGCTGTGTACAGTAAGGATGGGACGCTGTTGACCTCAACTGAGGAGGTAATAGGGCGGTGGAAGGAGCACTTTGAGGAACTCCTAAATCCGACTAATACGCCCTCTATGGTAGAGGCAGAGCTGGAGGATGATGGGGGTTTGTCGTCAATTTCCCTGGTGGAAGTTGCTGAGGTGGTTAAACAACTCCACAGTGGCAAAGCTCCAGGGATTGATGAGATCCGTCCGGAAATGCTTAAAGCTCTGGGTGTGGAGGGGTTGTCTTGGTTGACACGCCTCTTCAACATTGCGTGGAAGTCTGGGACGGTGCCTAAGGAGTGGCAGACCGGGGTGGTGGTTCCCCTTTTCAAAAAGGGGGACCAGAGGGTGTGTGCCAATTACAGGGGTATCACACTTCTCAGCCTCCCCGGTAAAGTCTACTCCAAGGTGCTGGAAAGGAGGGTTCGGTCGATAGTCGAACCTCAGGTTGAAGAGGAACAATGCGGATTCTGTCCTGGTCGTGGAACAACGGACCAGCTCTTTACTCTCGCAAGGATCCTGGAGGGAGCCTGGGAGTATGCCCAACCGGTCTACATGTGCTTTGTGGATCTGGAGAAGGCGTATGACCGGGTACCCCGGGAGATACTGTGGGAGGTGCTGGGGGAGTATGGGGTGAGGAGGTCCCTTCTCAGGGCCATCCAATCTCTGTACGACCAAAGCGAGAGCTGTGTCCGGGTTCTCGGCAGTAAGTCGGACTCGTTTCAAGTGAAAGTTGGCCTCCGCCAGGGCTGCGCTTTGTCACCAATTCTGTTCGTAGTATTTATGGACAGGATATCGAGGTGTAGTCGGGGTGGAGAGGGGTTGCAGTTCGGTGGGCTGGGGATCTCATCGCTGCTTTTTGCAGATGATGTGGTCCTGATGGCATCATCGGCCTGTGACCTTCAGCACTCACTGGATCGGTTCGCAGCCGAGTGTGAAGCGGCTGGGATGAGGATCAGCACCTCTAAATCGGAGGCCATGGTTCTCAGCAGGAAACCGATGGAGTGCCTTCTCCAGGTAGGGAATGAGTCCTTACCCCAAGTGAAGGAGTTCAAGTACCTTGGGGTCTTGTTCGCGAGTGAGGGGACAATGGAGCGGGAGATTGGCCGGAGAATCGGCGCAGCAGGTGCGGTATTGCATTCAATTTATCGCACCGTTGTGACGAAAAGAGAGCTGAGCCAGAAGGCAAAGCTCTCAATTTACCGGTCAGTTTTCCTTCCTACCCTCACCTATGGTCATGAAGGCTGGGTCATGACCGAAAGAACAAGATCCAGGGTACAAGCGGCCGAAATGGGTTTCCTCAGGAGGGTGGCTGGCGTCTCCCTTAGAGATAGGGTGAGAAGCTCAGTCATCCGTGAGGAGCTCAGAGTAGAGCCGCTGCTCCTTTGCATTGAAAGGAGCCAGTTGAGGTGGTTCGGGCATCTGGTAAGGATGCCCCCTGGGCGCCTCCCTAGGGAGGTGTTCCAGGCACGTCCAGCTGGGAGGAGGCCTCGGGGAAGACCCAGGACTAGGTGGAGGGAATATATCTCTAACCTCGCCTGGGAACGCCTCGGGATCCCCCAGTCGGAGCTGGTTAATGTGGCTCGGGAAAGGGAAGTTTGGGGTCCCCTGCTGGAGCTGCTACCCCCGCGACCCGATACCGGATAAGCGGACGAAGATGGATGGATGGATAATCTTACAAAAGGTCTTTTAAAAAGTCTTAAATTTGACTTAGTAAAACTTGCAGAAACCCTGAACAATGGCTACTCCTCTGGCACCAAAGTTTGACTGGTATATTTGTGATCCCCATCCCATTCTTAGTTAGTCTCTAGTTGTATTCTTAAGTCAAGTCAACTTTATTGTCAATTCTGCAATATTTGCCAGACATACAAAGCAATTGAAAATACGTTTCTCTCCAACCCACGGTGCAATAAGGACACGTACAACAAGTATTATATAAAAAGATAAGAAATGTATACAGTCCAGAGTTCTTGGGCCAGAGGGGAGGGTGTTGAGCTTCCTGACAGCCTGGGGAATGAAGCTGTTTGCCAGTCTGGTGGAACAGGCTCGGATGCTCAGGTATCTTCTCCCAGATGGTGGGAGGCTGAAGAGGCTAATGTGTGTCTCCTGGAGCAGTCTTGTATAGAGTACGTAACCCTTGTGTTGTCTACGGATCAAATTTGACCCGTTGTCTAAATGTCTATATTAGAAATATGGGTTTCTTTTTAACTATCTAATTTGGATTACCCAAAAATAACATGGATGATTCCATACAACGCATTTTGCAAGTACAACAACAATCTATACTTTCATTGAATTTTGTGTGTTTTGTTCAATTTTTTAGCATTTAAAAAAAAAAAAAAGTATCTCGACTGAATGTTGAAATATGGCACTGTGTTATTAATTATCCTTCCTTTAATATTAGTCTAAAAATGAATAATTTCTGCTTTTTAACTCAAGAATAAGGTATAATTTCCTATAAATTAGTTTTATTGAATTATTCCAAAAATAAATGTAAATCTAGTAATGAGTTGGTGTAAGTGGTGTTTATACGTGGTAGTGAAAGGAAGCGTGAAACATCAAAGTGCCAAAAACTTTGAAAAAAGCACCAAAAGAGACAAAAACGTTAGAAAAAGTGATTTTCAGTTTTGACCCGGGAGGACGATGCATGGTCGAATGGAAGACAACACAAGGATTAAAAGCAATAGAAAATTGAATCAAAAGCTTTTGTGAAACCAACTTTTCCTTTAATATGTTGGTGGATGTGCATGTTTTAGTATTAGTGCTGAGGACAACAACCTTTTTAATACAACGTGCCATTTTAAAAGTATCTTGTTAATCATTGTGCCATCTAAGCATTAAGCCTGCCATCATCTAAGCCTGCTCAAGGAGTGTTATTTTTTGTTGTTTTTGGGAAAAATGTAAAAAGTAATTCAAATAGCCATCAATAGCTGTCTGTCCTGCCAATGGCTGTGAAAGAGGTCATTTGGCATGCTGATTAGAATATTTCCACAAAAAAAACCACCCTTGCATACTTATTACTAGTGTGCCACTGGTTGATCTACCACACGCCTACCTAAGGTTGCTTACCCCTGGATTGGAGTATGGAAACTGCAACTTGACTGTTTGGTAGCGGCATACAACCACAAGGCGTTAATTTTAGTGTTGATTTTATTAATTTTACCTCTCTCTTTTTATTTATTTTATTTCATTATTACTCAAACCTTTGGCAATATTGTCTTTGATACACCCATGCCAATAAAGTATACTT
Source organism: Zingel zingel (assembly GCA_023566125.1). NCBI lineage: Eukaryota > Metazoa > Chordata > Actinopteri > Perciformes > Percidae > Zingel > Zingel zingel. The sequence goes on from CM042324.1 coordinate 33,541,664, forward strand.
AATTAACTTAAGTGGAGAGGTAGAGAAGGGAGAGAGAAGAAGAGAGAGCGGGGGTGAGGATGGAACCAATGTGAGTAAATAGAGAGACAGCGGTCAAGAGAGTAGGTGTGCGTGCTGGAGGGAGAGGAAGAGAAGCAAGCAGGCACATTCTTGGCTAGATTGCCAGTTTGTGTGTGTGTGTGTGTGTGTGTGTCAGTATGTGTGTCGGTGTCAGTGTCAGTAGGTCTAAATAAGGCCAAGGAGGACGACGCTTATCAACAGCTGAAAGCCCCCCCAAAAAACACACACTTCGGCCCCAGCAAAACGCACACACACACACACACACACACACACACACACACACACACACACACACACACACACACACACACACACACACACACACACACACACACACACACACACACACACACACACACACACACACACACACACACACGCTTTCTCTGGTATTCTCCTTGGTCAGTGTGAAAGAACGGGCTGAACTCTGTTGATGACATGGCTGACCTTTAAGGTTCTGACACACCAGACCAACCGTCAGCCTAGTTTGTGCAGTGTGTCCAGCGTTGGCCTTCGTCGGCCATTGGCCGAACAGCCAATTCATATGATTGGCTGTTCAACTTGAAAACGAGAGTGAGGAAAACAAAAAAACGACTGTGAAAGGCACACACAAGGCTCCTTTCATTTTTCATCTCATCTGATCAATCCAATACACATGCAGTAAGAGCTGTCAAGACTGGTCAAAAATGACATTTGAATGTTTCTTCTAAAAAACACAAGTTCGAACTATTGGAATATCTTTTTTTATTATTTATTTATTATATTATTTTTATTATGTCCATAAGATGGCAAACGTACAACGAGATATACATAATTACTTGTGTAGGTATATTTATTCCAACAATAACATGTCTTTTAAAAGATTTCTATATACCTACAGATTACAAAATAAATGTTACTAAACTAATATCCTATACCGTGATAGACTTCCCTTTCTATGCACTCTCTGCAACGCTAAACAATTAGCCCCCTAGCAAGCAAGCTAGCTTACTAGCCAGCCGGCCAGCCTCTAAATTAGTCAAATGTAAGAACTTAAAAGGTATACTATGCAACTTTTCCAGCTTCGGTCCCCCTACAGTTTGACTCATTGGAACTACAGCTTCCCTGAGCTATTGTCAATAAAATCAATCATTTTCCTGACATCTAAATACTGAGTGAAGTTTATAGAGAAAAAAGAACGATAACTTGATGATGACATTATTCACGTGAATATTAATTGCCATGTGGATTTTCCGCTCCAGTGGAGAGGATGGTTGTTTATGCCAGATCCTAAGTTTAAAAGAATGTTTCCAAATTTAAGATTTGTGGCAAACTAAGATAAACTCTACAAACTGACAGCTTTCGTTTTAGCTTGTTTGTAAAGATTCACTATTTGCAGAGTAGCATGCTGTGTTTGTGTAAAACAGCGCGGTAATGAGAGAGACTGCATGCAGCCTGAGCAGATTTAAATATTGCTTTCTACATGTTTATGCCTGTTAAACAGGTAGGTAAGTAAGTATTGGCTTTGTACTTAAAAAGGTGTCTTTGCACTTAAAGTAACAAGCTTAACGTTTGTTGTCATATGTCCCAGGGGCCATTGCTTATCCTCTCTATATCATCCAAGTTAGGTCAAGTTACATATACTGCATGTTGTAACACACATACCACTTTGCTTTGTGTGGGGTGTGCATGAATAGTGCACATAGCATTTTGACTGTTTTATCGTGGGTTTTGTCCAGTCGTCCAGATCCTCCCGCAATACTGAAACTAATCGTCATGTGAATAGAGATGTAAATACGGGGAGTTGGGTTTGCACTCTCGCACTCTTATGTGAAAAAAAATTATGTTTTATCTTATTCCCATAATTTTGAAAATAAACATTATTTGGCAGTAAGTTTCTGTCAATATTTCTAATTCTGCTGAGCTCCGGAGCTCTCACCTCCAGAGGGTTCCTAGTTTTCAAAAGAGAGGTGTGGGGACATTCACAAAGTGTAATGTTTATTGCACACATGAACCATGACGAAACAAAACAAATTGGCAGTATCAAACATAGATTTCTTTTGGCACCTATAGCACATTGTGCATCACCACAAGCCTGTAAGCATAGAGGCTTCAATGAATAAAGAAAATAAAGTACATACTGGCCATTTGTACAGTAGGCTACCAAAAATAGTGACACATTGAACTAAATATGGCCCTGATACAGGCTCTATCTGAACTCCTTGAACATGTCTTTACATAATTAAAACATGTCAATCAACATGCTGCAGCTACAGCTTCAGTCTCTAGAGAAATGGAGTTTGTCAATTGCCAATTTAAGTACAGTATCAAAAACATTATGATTTCTTAGCACACTCTTTAACTGCTTGCCTTTTATAGAATTAACATTCAACTGGCCATTCAAGTAGGTTACCAAAAATAGAAGTTTAACGTACTGCGCTGAATATGGCCCTGAACATGGCTGTTAATAGGCTAATTGAAACGTATTTCGGACCTCTTGCCTTGTACGGCTTTATCATATTGCACTTTGTGGTGACATTTGAGGTGCTGGTAAAGATTTGTGGCGTTACCTTGCGGTGCTGCAACGAGGGCAAAGCATGCCTTGCAAATCACATCAGACTGACCCTCGTCGTCTTGCTTGAATCCAAAATACTTCCACACCACCGAATGTGAGCCTTTTTTAGGAACGAGTTCGGTGTGGTTGGCTGATTCTCGTCACTAGTACCTGGTTTTTCATCAATATCCATTTGGTTTATTTCCGAACTACTGCGCTCGCTCGACGAGTGAAACGCATGACTAAAAGGCACTTTGTCATTGGCTGAGGGTGAAGCCCTGAGCTTTGTGACAGCTGTCCTACCAAAATAAAGGCAGAAAATGGCCCCCGAAAAATTATTATTATTAATTTTTTTTAATTAAAGTCATTTAAAAATGTAATCGTGAACAGGGTGATTCAAGATCGCAATTTTATAACGATTTATTGTGCAGGCCTAGTACTATGCCAGATTCCAAGGAGCAGTTGACATCCACCATGATAGGACACAGGACAGGCAGACATGCTTTGACCAGGGCTGTAGGCATTGGATCCAGGGAGCAGGGGGAAGCCTTTACTTTTGTGACCAGCTTGGTAAATAGTTGGTTGTCCACAGGCGTGAAGGAGGAGAGGCAGCGCTGAGACAGATGAGCAGGGGAGGGAGCAATGTCCTGTGGTTGACTGGAATTAGAAGTGGATGGGGCACACACTTCACTTGGGGTAAAGACTCATTCCCTACCTGGAGTAGGCACTCCATCAGATTCCTGCTGAGAACAATGGCCTCAGATTTAGAGGGGCTGATCTTCATCCCAGCCGCTTCACACTCGGCTGCAAACCAGTGAGTGCTAAAGGTCATGGACCGATGATGCCTTCAGGACCACATTATCTGCAAAAAGCAGCAATAAGATACCCACCTCACCTAACCGCAACCCCTCCTCACCACAACTATGCCTTGATATCCTGTCCTTGAATATCACAAACCCTGTTTCCCCCTTCTGAGGTGGCGGACAGTTTTCCAGAAGCACAAATCGAATCAAGAAAATAATAATTATGTTGGGGAAACTGCAGCTATTTTATTAGAACGTGAATAAACTTGAATGGGTAAACTCGTCCTTGAACAGATGTGTTTTAATCAGCAATGGTGTTTAACAATAAAAACTACAACTCCCATAATTCCACGCAACTTCCATTCAACGTCATCAAAAGTCTGTGTTTACCAGCCATTGTTTTGATTGAGAGACCCCTAGTGGCAGAAAGTTACTTATTGTACGTTTAAAAGATTTAACTCAGTGAAAGTGGAAAATATTTTTTTAGGAATGGAGGACATTTTTGTTCTCTAAGGCAGCGGTTTTCAAATTGGGTGAATGTGAGCCTCCCCTTAGAGTAGGTAAGGACAATGGAGCACCCCCTTCCCCAAAATCCCGTCCACCTGCCCTAACCCACACACGCCTCTGCAGTAAATGCCATCCTTAGTGTGTTCCAGACAATGGTGAGTTTCAAATGTAAATATTTTTTTATATTGTATTTGAAGATATTTTATTTCCACAACTTTGCATTCATAAACGATTCTTTTCAACAGCAAATAATTTCCAACTTGCATGCAGGCCTAATTGAGGCTACTTTTAAAATCACTGAACATCAGTGGGCCCATCCACAAGCCAAAAAAACATGCTTAACATGTGTAATCGGCAAGTTAGATGGCACCAACATTTGGTCTAATCAAAACTGGTCAGGCAACCCAAAGGCCAAGGTTTTGTTTCCAGATTTGTGTGGCGACTTATGACGTGGGGGGTCTGGGGGTCCACCCTCCGAAAATTTTGAGCATTAAACACTTAATTTCATGCATTCTGGTGAATTTTTATGCATCTATTTCTACCTTTTTCTGAATCAATATGCTGGAAATATCTTTATGTAAAGGGAAACAGATTAATATCCAAATATAAAAACATAATGGAATATACTGAAGTAAGGCTCTTGCTTGAGACAAATTTACATTTTGGAAAACATTTTTACCTACCATAAAACACAATTACATGGGCAAAACCCTTTTACCAAGGACAAAACAAATTAACATTTTAAAAAACAAATTAACATTTAAAAAAAAAAAATTAACATTTTAGAAAACAAATTAACATTTTAAAAAACAAATTAACATTTTAGAAAACAAATTAACAAGACGCAAAACACTTTTACCAGTCCCGAAACAAATTTACAAACGACAGATTCTTTACGGAAAGGGAATGTACCACATACCGGAAGTGACGAGGTGTTGTTGGTGAGCGCGGTCAATTCGTGTTGTCGTTGTGGAGTGGGGTATATGGCGTGAATGAAGTTTATGGTGACCGAACATGGACTGCGTCCGAGGGATGTTTTGCCCGTTTTGTGGCAAACACATGAACAGCTTAACGCAGGTTTGCTTTAAGTTTGGTCGGAGTTTTTAAAAGATGCGACCTGACGGAAACATCTCGACAGCCGCGGCCGAAAAGAAGCTAGCTACAGCTGGGCAGCTGAGTCCGTCTGCGGCTGCAGGACCTGGAGCTCACTGCCCATTCCAGGGAGCCAAAACCGACACCACGCAGCTGGAGGCCCAGGCCGTACTGCTGGGCCCGCTGGAGGGAAGGGAAGCCCGGGAGAACCAGACCCAGGACTGAGCGGAGCGGACTGTCATAGCTTGCTGAAGTTTAAATCACAGGTTTCCTAAAGGGAGTCTGGCGGGACTCAGACTGTGGACAACGAAAGATTACTTTAAGTCTTGTTAAATAAATAAATACACACAGAAATAAATGAATAAATAGTGGAGGAGTGAGCCTGGACATTTCAGTCTGTTTAAACTTCACTTTGAAGCAGAAACTCTTAGTTCAGAAGGGTGAAGTTTCCGTTTGGACTCATATCTGTGAACTGATTATAATAAATATTCTTTGTATTAACACATTAATTAGTCTCTTTGTCTTTTTGTTTAAAAAAACTAGAACATCGCATGAGATTTTGAGGATTTATAGTGATTTTATTTCCGTTCTTATATACAGTCTATGGTTCCAATGAAATGTAGTCAAGGCGACATCTAACAACACCTCATCACTTCCGGTATGTGGTACATTCCCTTTCCGTGAAGAATCTGTCATTTGTAAATTTGTTTCGGGACTGGTAAAAGTGTTTTGCGTCTTGTTAATTTGTTTTCTAAAATGTTAATTATTTTTTTTTAAATGTTAATTTGTTTTGTCCTTGGTAAAAGTGTTTTGCCCATGTAATTGTGTTTTATGGTAGGTAAAAATGTTTTCCAAAATGTAAATTTGTCTCGAGAATGAAAAGTGTTTAATTCTTTGTAATGTTGCTTTGCACTTCCCGGCCACCGTACTGAAACAAACACTACCTAATTGGACATGTTTCAGCAGTAATGCGATCCGGAATTTGGGAGAATTAAACAACATTGGCAGCCCAAATTACATTGTGTACCGCCGTTAGCCATGTAGCTGCTATAGTTAGCAGTGGACACTAATTTCTATTAGTGTCCACTGCTAACTATAGCAGCTACATTCTTACAGTACTGCTATATTCTTATAGCAGTACTTTCTACAGTCAAAAATAATAAAAAAGGTTTTCAAACCAAATACTACATAAACAGAAATGTTTCAGAAGTAATGTGACTCAAACTTGGGGAGAATTTCACAACACTGGCAGCCAAGATGACATTTTACTGCTGTTAGCATGTAGTTACATGCAACAATGTTACAATGGTGTTTCTTTGTGTAGCTGCTTATCTAACACGAGGCCATATAGGTTATATCTAGCAAAACAGGGTCAACTACGCAGTAACTAACATACTACGTGAGTATGTTAGTTACTTGCTGGATGCTAAACTCACTGAGTCCATGTATTTTATTTGTGCCTTTTTGCAGGACGTCCCATGCCCGGGCCAAAGCGGAGGCTGCAGACCAGGCTGCACAGTCAGCCAGTCAGGATTCGGATATTGCTAGGGCTGTGGCCAGAGAGCTCTCCCCGAGCTTCCATCAGCCAGGTACTGTAATGGCAGCAACAGTACAACAACCCACAGCAAAGTAGAAAAGGATAAGGTCAATTAAACGCTAGACACACTAAAAAAAAATCCATTACCATTTATACAACGGAAAACATGATGTGTAGGAGCGACCTCTACCTCAACCAGTAGATTGTGAGCCCCATGTAGGCTGAGGCCTTTCGCAGTGGCCTGGGTTCGAATCCAACCCGTGGCCCTTTGCTGCATGTCATCCTACCTCTCTATCCTCTTTCCTGTCTTGAAGCTATCCTGTCAATTAAAGGCCATAAAATCCCCAAAAATAATACATATTAAAAAAAGATAGCATAATGTGTAACCATGTTTAAATCAGTAGAATATAGAAGTGATTTAACCCTCTGTAATCGCGGGCTTCGCTGCGGTAGCTCAGCAGGATAAAAATAAATGTCATGTATGAGTTTTTAGCATGACAAAAATATTGATAGAAACCTTATATTTTTACACTTTCCAATGTGTCCACTGCCAAATAATGTGATTTTTAAAATTACGTGAAGTAGATAAAATATAAAACTTTCACATAACTCAGTCACAGCAGGTAACATTCCAAAGGGAGAGTGCAAACCCAACCCCCAGTATTTGCATCTCTTGCCCCACAAAAATACCTGGATCTTCCGCAGTCATGGAGCTTGATCTTCCTTGATCTTCCACGTTGACTGGCCCATGACGTTACGATGGACATGCACACTAGCAACAGTTTTTTGTGTTGTTGTAGCAACACTGCACGTTCTTGAGCTTCTCTCTTGTGTCTCTTACAAGTATATAGCTAGTACATCGTTCTCTTAATACATCCATTAAATATAGCTAGCTACATGGTGAACTCATGAACTCGCCGTTTCATTGGCCTATAATAATAACTTAGTTTTTTTCAAAATGTAGCTATAAGAAGTTAAGAGTTTGCTTACCTCTTAACGTTCATTGTCCAATGTATGGTACACCTTGTGGCTGTGGTGTCGCTGTAACCTCCATTCATAAAAGTTTTTATAACTTTACAGCATTAAATCTTCAAAATATACAGCCATGTGACACACCAATTGAAAGTTTAGTCTCTCATGATTTAATTAAGCCCACACACAAAGCATAAGATGATTTATAGCAGTTACACAACTGCTAGAAAGTTAAAGAAAATAAAACAATACAGCGTAAACTGCAGCAGTTGGTGTCTAGAATAGAGAGTGCATCCATACCTTTTTCCTTGTCCCTTTAGCCACTGCGGGGATTTTTTGCCCAAAACTTTTTTTTCTTAAATCCCCAAGAGTCCAAGGAAATTGAATATCTAAGCCATTATATCCAAAACGAGCTGTTTGCCTCACAATCTTGACGTTTCTGACCGAATAACAACAGAAAATCGCTAAACTGTATTTCATTTCCGCAACTTGATGTGGGCGTCACTGTATTCTCTGACTTCTAAGGTTTCAATAGACACCTGGTATAAGCCAATCGGTGCAGGTTTGCCTGTGATACACCAATGGAGAGCTGAACAAGTCTCTGACGCGATATGAGCCCACGTGCAAACGATCGACATTTGCTCGGACCAGTTAGATTAAAATGCAATACGACCCGTCTACATTTTTAACCAATGAGTAGACAAGTCAATAGAGACCAAATGTGCCACTGAAATTTTAACCCTGTAATGGCTGGAGCTGTGTCAAAGCAAAAACAGGGCCTCCTATAAGCATATGGCACCCTGTGCACTGTATAATGATATATTTATGTATATAGTTATTTCAAGTATGTGTATGATTGATGTGGGTGTGTTTGTGTATTTGAGAAGTGTTTTATTTTGTACTTTATTGGCTTTTTTCTTTGCACTTTTCAAATGGAAATCAGAAAAACGACATATAAGTAGAAAACAATTCATATAAAATCCAGTCTTTTGGCTTCTGGATTTTTTCTATAGTAAGCTGAGACATGTGGCTATGACCTTGTGTTGTCTGTATCTCACTAGATGTGTTTACAGCAGTGTATTTTAATAATTTTACAGATGTATGACATGGACAGAAATAAAAATCCTCCATTCTAGCCTCTGTAACTCTGTGTCAGTAAGGCCTAGAATCACCCTGACACTTGTAACAAAAACGTGAGAGTATTTCCGTTCCAATGATGTCAGGCACATCCCTGAGTGTCAAAGTATATGGGAGCTGCACCACTTTTAATTTGGGTATGTCGTTTAGACCAAAAAGCTTGAAAATGCAGCTGATTGTTAAGAGGTTAACCTCTTAACACATCTAGTGAGATACAGACAACACAAGGTCATAGCCACATGTCTCAGCTTACTATAGAAAAAATCCAGAAGCCAAAAGACTTGAAAAAATTGATTTTATATGAATTATTTTCTACATATATTTTCTGATTTCCATTTTAAAAGTGCAAAGTAAACAAAGTACAAAATAAAACACTTCTCAAATACACAAACACACCCACATCAATCATACACATACTTGAAATAACTATATACATAAATATATATAATTAAGTCATTATACATTGCACAGGGTGCCATATGCTTATAGGAGGCCCTGTTTTTGCTTTGACACAGCTCCAGCCATTACAGGGTTAAAATTTCAGTGGCACATTTGGTATCTATCGGCAAAAAATGTAGATGTAGCCGGTGTCGATCCCCTCCTTACAGAACAGGGCTACCATCGAAATTGACAGAGCACACAGAATCTACGGCAAGGGTACAACGACATATAGATTTTCAGGTGTTTGAGATATCAGGACCGCCAAGCAATCCTTCAGGGGGCGAGACAAATACAGCAGAAAGGCCCGATTCGTGAGTCCAAAGCAACACTACGCTTTAAGCCCGATTACAGCACACTCACTGTCCAGCGGCACCAAGGATTTATAGGAGCACAGCGTAAACTACATGCTAAAGGCATCTCAAACTTCCTTATTTATCCGTCCACCCTGAGAGTGACACACAAAGTGAGAGTGCTAACCTTCACTACAGCCAAGGATGCAGACGATTTCTGTCGGGAGTTGGATAATGAGGACAACGCGACGTCCACACGGGCCGCTCCGCGGCTGGACCCAGTGCCGACGGTGGAGACGGAGGACGACGGGACGCCCGCGCGGGCGACTTCTCGTCTGGTGCCGGAGCCGGCGGCGTGACCGGGGCTGGCAGACCCAGCAGTTATGGACTAGCGGTATCTGGATTACTTAAAGTTTGACTTGAGGGCACTGTATGTACGTTTTGGTACCAAGCTTTAAATGAACATTTAGGGCATTTTCATACCTGAAAGTCCGAACCAAGGTTAATATTTTTGTTACATTGTATACATTTGATCCGGTAAGTTTTGGTTTCACACTGCAGTCATGCAAGCGCACTAAAGATCTATACGTGACAAAACTACGTCCTGTCGTCATCACATACGTGAGCTGCATCTCCAGATACTTATAATTGATTGGTTTGTAGACAGGCTTCCCCGTCCTCTCGTATCTCTCTCTGTGTTGGAGTTTTTTCAACTGACTGCTGCTCTCCCCTCCCAGCTAACAATTTTTGGTTCCCAGAATGTTCTGAGAAGGTTTTTTTTTTTTTTTTTCCATTAGTTTTGGGTTGCGGGAACGTTCCCTAATTGTTAGGTTTGGTTGAAATGGAAAGTCGATTTAACGTTCTGGGAACGTTAGTTTTTGTTTTTTTTACCTTTACGTAACGTTCCCCTAACGTTGTAACCTAACATTATAACCTTTGGGGAACGTTCCCCTAACGTTCTTTTTCACATTTCCTAACCTTTAAAACCATGGTACCAAAAATTTAAAAATATGAATAGTAATCAGAATCACTTTTATTGGTCATATATACACATACTGTACAATAGAGACAATATACATATAGGAACATAACACAAAATACAATTATACAAATATATAATATCAACCAAAGTTGTACACATGGAGTAAAGTAATAGTAAAGTGTGCAAGATGCATATTGGAATGATAAAGTATGTAATGTGTAGGTGAAGGGCCAAAGTGGGGATGACCCCACTTATCAGCAGTTCAGGATAGTGATGGCAGTGGGAAAGAAGCTGTTCTTGTTTGCAGGGATCTGTAGCGCCTTCCAGAGGGGACGAGGCAGGAGGATGGCAGCATTGAGAAGATGGCCAATAGCTCTCGTGGTAGGCCATGCTTCCGCAGTTGCCATAGGAAGTACATCCTCTGCTGAGCCTTTTTAAGGATGGCGTTGATGTTGGACTCCCATTTGTGGTCCTGGGAAATGATGGAGCCCAGAAACTTGAATGAGTCCACCTTTGACACTGGGATGTTGGATATTGTGAAGGGGAGGGGGGGGGGGGGAGCACTGTGGGGTCCTCCGTGTCTGCCGCAGTCAGCACGGGGAAGTTTTTCCGGGAGGCCACTAGAGTAGAAGTCAAAATGAAGCAAAGTTACAAGTCAAATTAAAACCTCTTATCAGCCAAGATAAGCATAATACTGATGTGAACAATAAAATATCACCTGCCTGTTATAACCCTGCAGATTGTCAGGTCCTGGAAGGCCTTCTTTGTCTTTCTACCCCGCAGGCTATACGGTTTTAGAACGTCATTGGTTCCCACTCGTAGTAGCATGCGACGGATGGCAGTACCTCCGGTCGAACTTCCAAAAGGTTGTCAGGAAAAGTTGCTGTAAAACATATAGAAATACAAATTATACATGTGGAACAAAGTGGAGAGCTTTTACAGTCTCATTTTGTAAGAGAAGTCAGTTCTGTTATATTTGAATTTATGCAATTATAGTGTTAATCTTAGGGCACTTGATTACCATTTTTATCCTCCTCTCCGGTTGACCGAGACTCCGGTCAAACTCCTCCAGCTCGGTGACTGTCGAGCAGGGAGACACCAACATGTCCTCACCTGGAGCAGAGGGAGGGGACTGGGAGGTCCTTAACAGCATGAGCAGCTCATCCATCTTCTCCTCAAATGAATCCATCCAATGTGTCAGGCGGGCAATGGATGCCCTCATGGCTATGGAAAAATGAATGGTGTTTTAGTTGTTATACATTATAAACTTGCATATGTGAACAACTTAAGTGAGTCTTCTTACCTCTCATTTCCATCTCCATGGTCTCCCTCTGTGTGATGACTCACCTCCCTTTGTGTGATGAGGTCTGTTGTTTACAACAACAAAAAAAAAAGTTATGTTACTTGTCATGAAATTGTATTTAAGTGGAAAATTCAAAGCCACTGTACCTTCAACTGGGTCCCAAGAAGTGGCAGGCCGAGCTGGCATCACAATCGACCCATCCAGCTCTGGGCGACTGGCAGGTTTCCTGTGTGGTGTTGACTCGTCTAAAAAAGTAAATATGACTATAGGTCAGTTCATTTATGGTAGGTTTCTTGCACATGCCATTGCAAAAGATGAACCTATGCTGTTACATTAGACAATTGCTAAAAACAATTTAAAAAAAAAACACTACATGCAGTTGGTGGAGGCAGTAACATCTGCTGACCTGAAAAAGGGCAGGGACAAACGCATCAGAACAGTCACGTGATATGCACCAGGTTGAATTTCAGTATTTCCATGGTAGGAAATATGACTGACTTTTAATTAAGTTGTGAATAGCGATTAGAGAACAGCGAAGGGCAGCAATATGCCATAGATGAGTCTAGTCTGCCGGAAACAAAAAGAAGAAGAAATATGACTGGTTTCTTAAACGCATGCATAAATGTTAACTTACGGACAGGGCTTCCAGACACATGCTCCGTCCTGAAATGCTGAATTCTTGCTTGTGGAATGGATTCATCTGAAATAAAAGACCATACAATTTGTACTGATTGCAAAAATAATATTTGAAGTGCAAATAATAATAATACATAGTCTGTACTTAAGGTCTTACCATGATTATCTAAATAAACGATGGATGTATTTAGACAACCAAGGAGGTTTAATCATCATGTCGTGCTAGGTTAGCCTGCAGTTTCGTGAACAGAGCTTCTCTTAATACATCCATGGCTTTATGTCTCATCCACGTTACAGGCTTTACAGCATACAGCCCTCGGATGTATCGTAAGATAAGTGTTAAACCCTAAACCCACATCGGCTCTTAGGGACGTATAAGATATTACATTAACGTTAGCTAGCTACCTAGCTCCATTGTTGCTGTATAATGCTGGCAACCATGTTGGAGCTTTCTTTAAGTTGTTTACCAAAATCTCTCACCTTGTTGTCCAGGTTAAAACATTACAGAGGGAAAGCTCAGTCTCTGTGGCCAACTTTGATTTATCCATGGGGCTAGCAGCGCTCACGGCATAGCTAGCTGTGGAAAGCTAACTTGTTTCCCGCGTTATCATACGGGCTAGCAGTCTTGAGCGGAGAAAAGTCTTTACTGTTGACCGCCAACAACGTCTTTCTTGGTATCTTCGTCCTACCTTGCGTTATAACACCTTCGGTGAAGTGTAGTCAGCATATGTTTTAGTCAATGGCAGTATTTCAGTTCGAATTTAGGACCAAACAAACGGATCTTTTGTCTGCCTTGTTTGCCAGGTATGTATATGTGTTGTATACGGAAGTCAGGACAGGACTTGAATCGGTCACCTGAAAGCCGAGGCACTGTCTTCCCCCTACTGGCGTGGGGGTGTAACGGTTGGATTTGTACACTGAACTGAGCCACTTGTTAGAAGTGAAATGTGAAATGAAAGAAGTGAATTTTCTTATTTGTGAAAATCGTTCTATTGATAGATTCTTGTTTTAAGTATTTTCACCTCATAAATTATTGTTTTTAACAAAACTGTTATCAGCCTAAAAATAAATATATTCTCTTGCTATGTTGTTTATCTTACTTATATTTTATAAGACCAATAATTTTTGAGTGAATCTAAATCAAGTGACTGCAAACCTTTTATATGCTACTTCAAAAACTTAAATGGAGCTGGTATAAATAAACATTTTCAAACCGCACCGAGCTATTCCCCGGTTTTGTAACACAAGGAGAGCCTGCCAGAGCTTCTTGTATTTTTCTTTATATTGAAAGTCCGAACCATCCAAAAAATGCTTTCACACTATAAACGAACCGGACCATGGTTCAGTTTTGTCCGGACCGAGACCACCTCTTTTGATCAGACCAAAATTTGTTTTTTGATCCGGACCATGGTCCAAGGCACCTTTCTCACCTGCAATTTTGGTTCGGACCCAACTGAAAAGTCCGAAAGTCCGGACCAAATGAGGTAGGTGTGAAAACGCCCTTAATTAGACTGAAAGAACATGATGCTCTAATCAGCTTATAAATGCGGACTAATCATCTTATAATCTATGTTTATTACTCCTACTAGGCTGGTGTGTTTTTCGCATAGCCTATTTCAGAACTTACTAGCCGGTTCTAAGGTTTGTTGTAAAATTGTTCATGTTTAACATAAGAGTTCACCAGACCTGTTTCATTTAACCTGTGACTTTAGACAGGAGAGGCAGTTTTGAGCTGGAGTTTTGCGCGAGCTGCGTTTGATGTGGCCACGTATCTTACAAATAGGGGAGGGTGTCTGCGGTCTCAGAGGGTTAGGGGATTTATTTTATTTTTTTATTTTTATGTTTTTACCACACTTTGCTCAGATCTAACAGTTCACCCTTTGCTAAAAATGTATCAGCGAATTCCGGTAGGGTACACAATACATATATGCGTGTACATTTTGAAGATGGCTAAGCTTTCAATCCTTTCAGTTTACATCAGGGGGCTAAACAGGCCGATCAAACAAGCTAAATTCCTGGACTACTTAAGAAGAAAGAATATAGATGTAGCACTTATATAAGAGTCACATTTACGTAAAACACATGTAAATCGCCTACAAAATAAATACTACAAGATTGCTGCTTCATCTAGTGACGACACCAAAACCAAGGGCTCCATTGTGTTACGGTCGCGGAAATGCGCACTCACCGTAGATAAAAGTAGTAAAGATTTATCAGGCAGGATATCTTATATATGCACCACAATAAGGAGTAGGAAAATAGCCTTTGTTTCGGTATAAGCTTTTTCCCGCATCTAACCAATGAATTGCTCTCTCTCTCTCTCAATGAATATTCACTAATTATAGGGGGAGACATGAATGCAGTGCTAGATTTAAATCAGGATATATCAGGGGGCAACCACACAAAGGCCCAAAAACACACATCAGACATGTTTAGAGCAGTTATGGAATCCCACAATTTTACAGATGTATGGAGGATGCACAATCCTACGAGCAAGGATTACACCTTTTTTTCCCCTCACGTCACCACATCCACTCTCGCATTGATTACATTTTGTGTTCTAGTGAGCTTAAGGCAATGTTCCACACGATAGCAATAGAACCAGCAATTCTGTCTGATCACCGCATTCCATTGTGATATGTTAGGAGAAAGATTTGGAAGGTGGCAATTGAATAACTCCCTTCTCCAGAACTCTGCTTTTGATGCAGAGTTTAGAGCCAAACTGGCTGAGTTTATATCAATCAATACTGACTCAGTTTCGGACCCGGCATTCATTTGGCAAGCAACTAAAGGATTTATTAGAGATTTCACATCTTCCTTTGCAGTCAATTTGATGAGAAAAAGAGAGGCAAGGATTGTGGAGTTGGAAGAACGTTGTAGATCTCTAGAGCAGTCTCTAAAGGCGTGTTTTTCTAAATGTACAAATACTCTTTTGGTCACAAGTCGAATAGAGCTAAATGATCTGCTAAGAAGGAGAGTTAAAAATGCACAGAGTGAGGCAAAATTATTATTTTAATGGCTGTAAACCAAGCAAGTTGCTTGCTCTGAAATTAAAACTAAGCAAATCCAGAGCTACTATCAACAGCATCCGCACAGACCAAGGTATCTCAACAAATGCTAAAGATATCAGCGCCACTTTTTAATCCTTCTATTCAAAGCTGTATGAGTCCTCCTGCAACCCAGATCCGACATAGTGCCAGGAGTTCATAAAAGAACTAAACCTGCCTCTTCTTGACCCAGAGGAGGCAGAAGAACTAGGTCAACCTATAACATTAGAGGAACTTAAATCATTAAAAACAGTTAAAAAAGGGAAAATGCCGGGGTTGGGTGGAATTCCATCAGAACTTCTTCTACAGTACTTTGACATATTAGGACCTATTATTTTACAAACTTTAACCTCGGCCATAGAGATGGGTACTTTTCACCAACAAACCAACACTGCATTAATTTCCGTTATACCCAAAAAGGGCAAAGATTTGACGGAGTGCTCAAATTACAGGCCCATCAGCCTCATTGGGACCGATATTAAGCTCGATTCGAAAGTCTTGGCACTCCGCTTAGAACGCTTTATTGAGAAGCTAGTCCACCCCGACCAATCAGGTTTTATACCCAAGCGTCACGCTGCAGACAATGTACGCAGATAATTTCATGTAATAGAAGAAGCCAGTAACCTTCCAACAATGGCAACAGTTTTATCAGTGGACGAGGAAAATACTTTTGACTGCCTAGAGTGGAACTACTTGTGTCAAGTAATGGAGAGGCTTGGTTTGGGGGCCAAATTCATTGACATGGTGCGTACTTTAGATGTGAATCTCACGGCCATAGTCTCAAACAATGGCTTGCATTCTCAGCCATTTCCCATCGAGCGGGGCTCGCAACAGGGATGCCCGCTTTCCCCCATGCTGTTTGCAATCTTTCTTGAACCGTTAGCCCAAGCCATGAGGCAAAATAAAATCTAATGTCCAGATTAAATCCAATAACAGCTCAATATCATCATTTGCAGGTGATATTTTGTTGTACATCTCTGATCTTGAGGACTCTATTCCAAAAATTCTTAAGATCTTCACCGAATTTGGCTCAATCTCCGGCTATAAAATTAACTGGAATAAATGTAACCTTCTTTTATTGAACAACAGGCATGTGACATCAGCCATTAGTGTTACAATACCAACCCAAAATTACATATTTGGGCATCATCATACACGCATCGCTACAGCGAGTTGTCCAGGACAACTATGAAATTATATTAAAAAAAGTTCAAAAGGGATCTGGCCTTCTGGTCTGCGCTGCCGGCATCACTGCGGTCCAGGATTGCTGTTGTTAAAATTAACATAGTTCCTTGTGTGAAATTATTAGTACAATGTACAAAGTACAATGACCCCCTTACCCCCACCTAAAAATTTCTGGAAGAAACTTAACAAAAATAAACAACCTAGGCTAAAATACTCTACCCTGCAACGTTCCACAAACATGGTAGGCTTGGCCCTCCCCAACCTTAAAATGTATCACAGAGCCTTTCAGCTACGGGCCCTCAGAGTGTGGATGGACCCCTTGTCTACAGTTCAATGGAGAGAAATAGAGCAAAACCTCACTGGAAGTCTAAGACTGCAAGACCGTGCCTTTGCAGGGGTCTGTCCAAAAAAGTGTATGCTAACCTATGGCCCTATTATCATATTGACCAACTTTAAACAGGTGGAGGAGCAACTACGCTACACCAATAAGTAGCATTTGAATACCCCAATATGGCACAATGCACACTTAAAGGCATACTATGCAACTTTTCCAGCTTCGGTCCTCCTACAGGTTGTCTCATTGGAACTGCAGCCCGTGAACTGTACCCTAAAATGTTATGGAGTACCATGGGGAAATAGTCTTGAGGTGCACCCAGTCATTAAATGGTTTGTTAATTTTCCTGTGAGGGGATTAATGTCCAGGATTTATGCTAAACTGATGCAAGTATCCATAGGAGAACTCCCAATAGTGGGGAAATGGGAGCGAGAGCTGAGCCCTGAGGGGAACGCAATTAATTGGGAGACAGCTTGGGACGTTGTCCACTGTTCCAAGAACCCAAATCACCAGCAGATACACTTCAACATAAGTCATAGGACATATTGGACTCCTCAGAAGAGCTAAGTCTCTAAAGTCATTCCCACTCCCTATTGCACGTTCTGTCAACCTGAACAAACTGGAACTTTCCTGCGTATGATCTGGGAGTGTGAACAGGTGCATGAGTTCTGGAATAAAACATCAATAATATCTGATGTGATAGAATGTCGAATTTCTGCTGACCCGGTTGTTTTGTTACTTAATGATGACTCTAAGTTACAGCTGCTTGGAAGACAGAATAAAATTTGGATAGCCGGCTCAACTGCAACCAAGAAAGGAGGGAGGGGGGGAGCCAGCGCTGCTCCCCCTCCCCCCACTCACTTTTTATAGAACAGTGGTTGGCTGTATAGTTATGCTTGAGCTCTATATAGCAAGGATTAACAAAGCCAAATCATCAACTATCAGCCTATGGGAAAGCGCAGCAGCACAAATATCAGACTTAATGACCTAAACCCCACAAGAATTAGTGGAGAGTGATTAGGCAAGGTGTGACTTGTGTTTGTTTGTTTTGTTTTCCTTGAGACCGCAGAGGGTGGGAGAGGGTTTTTGTTCTTGGTCAATTTGTGTTTATCTGTTCTGTGCACCATCTGCTATTACCTGTTACACGTGTAATTTGTTTTGTATGTCTTAGGGATGGGCGATTTGGCCTAAAATCCATATTGCGATATACATTGCAGCCTCTTGCGATAATGATATATATCGCAATATATAAATTATAATAGAACAATTTCAGACCAGGTTACATAGACCCTAAGGAAAGCTAAATGTTTTTTTTTTTTAAAGAGAAAGAAACGTAGTATGTAGTTTTGCAAACATTTATTGTTCAAAACTGTAATATACAACATAATGTTGCAGATAAATAAAATTCAAGTATACTAGTTGCAGAGACTTTGACAAAGAAAAAGCTTAAAGTATTGGGTGTCTTCTCTTTAGTGCAAACCATTCTAAAAGCCTCTACACTTAGTGTAAGTCCTTGGTTCTTAAATGCCACCCAAGATGAAAAAACTGGTGTCTGTTTAGTTAAGGAACAGACACTGTACTGAAAATACTTTCAGTATTAGGCAAAGATACACAGATACTTTAACCATTGTGTTAACTTCGGGTCACATTGGCCCGTTTTAAATTTTTGTTTTATATCAGAAAATATTGGACGTAGAAATAAGCACTGAAAATGTGTAGAAGAAAAATTTAAAACGTTGGAAAAAGCAAAAACAAATTGTGAAAAAAGGCGTCACAAATATTTTTTTACAAGGTTGAAACGAAGACAACATAAGGGTTAAATAAAGTTTCTTACCTGCAGCCTAATGTAATGCATTTGAACACACACACACACGAGAGTCGGGACCTTTCCCGGTGGGCCGGTCTGATAATAGTTATACATTGCAAGTTGTTAGCAAAACCATCTGGCGGCCTTGTGCCGCTACCTGCTGGTCAAACTGTGCAGCCTCTGCTCAACCCATACGGCAGGGGCCGTAAACTTCCCGGTACATTCTTTTGGTCCTACTCCGCCACACCCACGCACCCACGCACGCGCGCGCGCGCACACGCGCGCACACACACACACACACACACACACACACACACACACACACACACACACACACACACACACGCGCACACACGCACACGCGCACGCACGTATGTTCAGCGGGGAAGTACGACGTCTGCAAACACCGGCTGCCAAGATTCCAGTCGTCCGTTATATAGTAAATTGTCAGGCTGATGAAAGGCTCCATGGTACGGATCGACCACAGGTCCGTTGTAGTGTCCTAAGTCCAAATAATGGATGATGCACCGGTCTTTTTCACCAGCTCCTTGTTTCGCTTTCAGCCATGTTTACTCAAGATGACGATGACACGTTGCAGCCGGTTGCAGCTCGTGGCTCTAAATTTCACGGGTAGATTGCGTCATCAACATGAATTATCGCGATAGTGCAATATAATTAAAATCTCTATCGTAGGCCAATTTTGTATCGTTTATATTGCATATCGTCTCTATCGCCCATCCCTAGTTGATCGCAAAAAAGTATTATGATACTCGACCTATAAGTCAATGTAAAATGCTTTATGTGTTATGATTATTTTTATGAAGCATTATGAATATTCATGAGTGCTTATAACTATACTATAAGCAGATTATAACGAATTATAAATGTGTTATATGAATTTGTCTCTTAATATGTTCTTTTTGTCTTAATAATATTGTTTTTATATGTTTAATAAGAACTTTGACTGATTAATACTATCAATTGTCAGTTAACAGTTACAAGGTTAATCATTAACATCCCTAACACTGACATGATGTGGTTTGGGACATTTCTGTTACCTGTTTGTATATTTCTGTTGCCTTGTTTGTAGATTTATGTTGTGTATATGTTGTGTATTTACTTATTTCCCTGTTCATTGTGTAGGTTTCTGTTTACCCTGTCCTGCCCCGCCCTGATGTGTTTCACCTGTTGTATCACCTGTCCCTCGTTTGTTCATTACCTCATGTATTTAACCTCTGTGTTCCTTTGCTCTCGTGTTAGATCGTTTTGTATCCGTCCGTGTCCTGTCCCTTCTAGTTTGTGTCAGTTTTTTCCTGCTTGTGTGTTGCCCGTCAGTTTGTGCATTTTGTATCCCGTTGCCGTTGTTTTTGGATCTCTCCCTGCGGGGCTTTGTAAGTTTTCCCGTCTCTGTACTGCAGTTTTTTGTTATATTAAATTCTTAAGTTAAAACCATCTCCTGCCTGCCTGCCTCTACCTGCATTTGGGTCCTCTA
Source organism: Zingel zingel (assembly GCA_023566125.1). Classification (NCBI taxonomy): domain Eukaryota; kingdom Metazoa; phylum Chordata; class Actinopteri; order Perciformes; family Percidae; genus Zingel; species Zingel zingel. The sequence goes on from CM042324.1 coordinate 33,561,822, forward strand.
TTTTCTGAACACACAACACATGATAGAAGCAGGTAATGGTGACTCATCTGGGGACTTAACCAAAGGAGCAGGATATCACTCAATCTTCTAGTGTACAAATTGTATTATATTGCTACCTATATAAGGGCTTTTAGATTATTCTGGTGATTCTCATTCTGAATTGAGTAACTGCAAAGTGATTTGAATTGTTTTAAGAACAAGAGTTAAAGGTGCAGTAAGCGATGCTGCATAAAGATTGTTGATATTGAACTTTAGTGTCAAGCAAATACAACCCCCCTTCAGAAGCTCCGCCCCCCACATTCATGGACGTGCATTGCGATTGCTACAACTTCTGCTAGTATCGCTGCTGACTAACCAAAATATGGCAGAATCGATGTTCGATAGGTTGTGGATTAGCAAAATGAGGCAACCCAGTCTCATGGCAGTTTGTGTCACGAAATTGAATCTATTGATTCCTGCACACTGACACGGTTTTCCCTGTTTTGTTACGTGATGCTTGGCACGTTTTTTTTTTTTTTTTTTTTAAAGAAATGTATTTCAATTGGAAGCATGTTTCGTGGCTGCACCTCGTCAGTTGGGATTGCATCAGAGAAGCTGTATCGCTTTGCTGTTATTGGTATTTTTACCACTATGACCGCTGCTTTAATCATCACTTATTGACTAGATGTTATGGTTTTTTTATTTCTTTATTTTAATATTTAAGTCTTATTACCAGTGAAATATAACTATGCTGTAAGACAGAACACGGAGATGCAGAGCACATTCATAGCTTATATGCCACAATGCAATGAGGTCATTCATTCAATGTTCATATTTATTGAGTGATTTTTGACACCAGCAACCATGGGTGCAGTTGCTCAGTTTTTCCAGTAAGTTATGCACTATGGTAACGTGTCCCCAACCCACCGGGATTCTCAGGAAGTGACATAGTAATTACCGATCAGCAAGTCAGAAAGAAAAAATACATAATATACGTACACTTCATGTATTTGTCACACGTTGTATGTGAGACTTTATACAATAAAGTTAATACAAAATATTTTATGTATTTGTAGTATGTACTGTATATGATTCAGATTGCTCGGTTGACAGGAAGGCGGCAGCAATTTAAAGTGGAATGAACCATGATAACTCGTGAATAAATGTTGATTAATGTGGCGTTATAGTTTTAAAAAGATCAATAAACAGAGCAATACAGCTTCCCTGATGATAATACTGACTTAACATTAAAAGGAAATAAAAACCATGATAACATCTTTTGAATAGATGTTGATTAAAGCAGCGGTTATAGTCCTAAAAATATCAATAACAGCAGTCCTGACTTACAGAAAAAAACATGGTGCATAGGGTTGGATACTGTTCACAATTTTACCGGTACCTGAAATTCTGTTCCAACAAAACATTTATTTTAGTTGTAAAAGTAATTCCAAACCTATTTATCCTATTTACTTAGAACATTTTGTTATTTATTTAGAACATTTCCCACTCCACACTCTCCCATCCCAAACCGTCCCTACAACCTATAAAATCTAATAATTATTTATTTATTACACGGCAACTTTTATTCTTGTATTTGTATCTTATTCTATTTTAGCCTTTTGTTATTTTCAATCTCCATAACGGCTCTTTAATGTTTTATATGAAGCACTTTAAATTGCCTTGTGGTTGAACAACCCGTTCTCACTCAGAACTCGTAAAATACGGACATTTGGACAGTGGCTGTCATCGTCTGAAGCGATGAAAATAAGCACCCTTCAGCGTGTTTGTAGAACGTACTGGGGAGAGCAGCAGCTACACAGGGTTTAGAGAGTATTATGTAAGGGGGAAATTCCGCGCAGGGAAGTTGGTTGGGGTGGTGGATGGGTCAAACACAGGACTTTCACCCAGGAGACCAGGGTTTGTGTCCTGCGTGTGTCTTTAACGGTCCCGTTATTGCCGTGTGTCACCAAAGCTGCTTTCTTCTTTAACTGACCTATTATTCTCGCGTGTCAAGGAAGTGTAAGCCCACCCACGACCTTTTCCTAAACCCAACCGTCCCGTTCTTCCCGTGAGTCACGGAAACGAAAGCCCACCCACGAGCTGTTTCTTAACCTAACTGCGTCAAAAGGGACGCCAAGAGTCCCGACCAAGCACGTTTATTTAAAGAGCGTTGTTGAGGGTAGATGTAGTAGAGCAGTCGTGAGCAGATATTGACACTCAGGATGAGTCAAAGAGAATGTTGAAAGGATGGGCTTTTATTATTATTGTCCCAATTAAGGCCCGCAGGCTAAACAAACAATTAACCAAAAACAAAATTAAAAAGAAAAAAAAAAAAAAAGGAAAAAAAAAAAAACTTTCACAAAAAATGAAATAAATTTACGTGAGAGTCAAAAAACTATTAAATGATACAAATATATATAGAAAACACGATACAGCTGTATATAAGTTGACTTTTCTAAACTAGTCACCAGAGCATTCCACAGACTTACGTCCTCGCACCTCTATGCCGGTAAGCCACAAAGACTACCTGTTATCCTGTTACCTTTTAAACTAAATAAACGGTAATGTAGTTAAGACGTAAGTGTTGTGTGTTTATTATAAGTGGAGAGGTTTGTGACATAAATGGTATGGTTTTAAACAGAATGGTGTATTGATGGATATAGCTATAGCCTATAAATCACCGCAGTATTAGCTGTAAATATGTGCACAAGAACGCTACGGGATTATTGTGGGGCATTTGATGAATGGCTAGTTTAACAGACAATTTGAAACAGTATATCGACACGCTAACACAATAAACAGGCGACATTTACACTCAGTCTTTGAGAGACAATAGGTAGCGCATCGCTACCGTGACGGCAGCCATGCGCCCCGTCACAAGCGTTATATGACGCTAAAGGAGACTTTTAGCGTCAATAACAACGACAAAGGCACCTGACCAAGCGTCCGTATTTTACGAGATGGGAGTGAGAATGTGTTGGGTTGAAATGTGCTACAGAAATAAAGTTGCCTTGCCTTACAACCTCCAACCTCAGTCTGTCAGCAGGACATAGAGAACATGTTGTCCCTGCCTGTCTCAGAGGAAGTGTAACCACACCGCGACCGCTTTCGCCTCACCATTATATTGTAGCGAATGGTGTCTGCATGGAGTTTAAAAGTAACCACACTTGCAACCGCTTGACCGGCATTGCCATGACTGCGGCAGAGAGGACAGATAAGCTTGCTCTTCCTTCTTGAACAGTCAATACGCAGCAGGATGAGACAGTGACTATTGTCCTTGCACTCATCGACTGAATAATCGTTCCCAAAAAAATGTCTTCAAGGAAAATTCCAGTGTATACAAAATGGGTCTTAATAGTTTTGGTCATCAACCCTGTCAGTAACGATACAATTTAAGTTCAGCAGGTCAAGAAACGTGAACAGTTAGATGCTCAGACAGGTAAATAATTCTGCAGGCACCCAAACATATTTGGAAGAGATAATGCAGGTGAACTATTTACAGACATAAAATACTTTCCAATTCAACTTTGACCAACTGTACTTACTGCAGTTGTGTGCACACAATTTTCCTGTGCAATGGGCTATTACCCTGTTTGCTTTAGTAATTGTTCTGTTTGCATACAAGCTTTTATAACTTTTATGTTATTTCAGGCCCTGACTACATACGGCAGAAGTATAATGAGCCAGTAGAGGTAAAGGAGGTTCCTGTGGAGGAGAAAAAGGAGAAGTCTTCATCAGGGAGCCCTCATTTCTACCGGAAAGGCACAACACCCAACCAGTCTCCATCTCAGAGCCCAGGTCCCAGCCCCACTCCTTCACCCACTGTTATTAAAAAGACCTTTTTTAACAGTAAAGTTGATGCTGCCGTCACTCCTGGGAAAGAGAACAAAACCCCAACAGCTGAATCTTTGACAGCAGGTATACACGTTGGGTTATTTTTTAACTGACCAGCATGTCTTTGTAATGAAAAGTCATTAATCCACAATTAACAGTTATCAAGGTTACAAGGTTAATTTATTTGTCATTGACAATGAAATGTTAAGTGTAGCCCCTTCAAACACATTAATAATCAATTTTTATTTGTCACATGAAATCGTACAGGGTACAATTCCAGTGAAATGTAATCCTATTTAACTGCTTCCACTTGTGCATGATTCATCATACAATGTGTGTGTGGGGGGGGGGGGGGGATGCTATAACTCTCTGATATAACCTCATCAGAGATAAGGCTGTTACCCGGGTGGTTTATGGTGGACATATCATTTAGTCAGGGAACTGCCCAATTTATTTTATTTTGCCTATAATAGGCACTCCCTATTATGTGTTCAGGAGATCAAACCACTCTCTGCAGGGTCTTGCGGTCCTGTTACGTGCTGTTTAGGGCAGTAATGTTCCCCTGTCAGGATGCTCTCGATAATGCAGGAGTAGAAATTGCTTAGTATTTAAGGGGATACCCGGAATTTTCCTTAGGTGTGAAACAGTCTCTGTCTTGCCTTTCTCACCACTGAGTCAGTAGCACTGCATACTGACTCAGTGGTGAGAAAGGCAAGACAGAGACTGGACAGGTCTGACCCTCTATTATGTGGTGATTGGTTGGGAGGGTGGTTGACTGGCGCTAGTTTCCACTAGTTGGTCAACACATGGATTTCTTGAAGCACGTGGGTATGACAGAATGAACCAGTGACATGTTAAATATCATTGTGAACACTGGCACAATTGGTCAACACAAAGTTTGAAGACCCACCCACTGATATTGATACCATGTTTCATGGGCTAAACACAGGACTCTCAGGCAACACAATTTGAGTCATAACAGCCCACAGCTCATTCGCACGACGATCAAGAAGACGCCATTTCCCACACAGGCCTTGAACACCCAGGTTGGTTCTTTCTGCAAAAGCTAAGGTGTTGGATTTCACAAGGTTTTTCACTCAAAACAATAGGTGTCACACAAACCTGAGTACCCACCAAATTGTTTCCCAACGCAACATCAGTTCCATCAAGCGGCAAGGATTGGACTATGGTCACCCCTTCCGGCCTATTTATGTTAAACTCCAGTAATACTTTGTGCAAAGGAGCACTAGCAAACTGTGATTACTGCAGCAACCAGCAGTGTAATTAGTAAGAGAGTAACTGACTCAGAAACCAGGCATCTATAAAAGTGCAGAATTGTCATTTCATTATCAGGTAATTTTTACTTTGCTCACTGTCACTTTGTTAGTGTGGATATTATTAAGTGAAACATCTGGCTGTTTGTTCTTTCCTGTTGCTCTGGTTTGCATTATAAAATGAAACGGTGTAAAAATGCAATGGTTTTGGATGCAATGGACACACACACACCTACCTAGCTCTACCTTCTTTGCCACAACCGTCCCCAACCTATATACTGTATGTGCTGGTTCTTTGGTTAACTATTTCTCTTTTCCTTTCTTCTTCTTGGCAGGCATATCAAAAACAGCATCAAAACTTTCTCTCAGACAGGAAGTGAGGCAACAGGAGGACCCTCCAGCAGTCAAACCAGCGGTTACCATGACAGTCAGCAGTTACCCCAGCAATGGGCAGATTCACTCCCAGTATCACGGTTACTATGTCAAGGCAGATGTCAAGATTCCGCCACCTGAGGAACCAACTGGTGGGGAGGATGACCTTCACCCATTAAGCCTGGCACGCTTGCCGCCACCTGCCAAACAGATTTGGACACCAGCACTAAAATCCCTGCCAACCCCTAGCCCTTCACCAGTCCCATCTAAAGAGGACACCAAAGCACCAGAACCTCCCAAGCCAAAACGGCAGGAATCAACCAAACCAAAGAGCCTAGCAGAAACCAAGAAAGCTAGTGTGGAAATAGCCCCTGAAATTGTAGAGGAGGAATCGGTAAGTTAGATAAAGTTACCATTACATGTTTGATTTTGATTCTAACTTGCAGTTTTGAGTGCATTGATGTGCAATTTGCTGAGCCCCAGGGGGAATTAACAATCCCACAACCTTGGTAATGTTAATGCCAGCAGTCTCCAGCGTGTTAACTGTGCACTTTAGCTGCCTCTCCTAATTTTAGCTTAAAAAAACTGACAGTACTTTTAAGATGATAAGCTTAAAACAATGATATTATGTGCTTAAAGGTTTGACTGGATTATTCCTACTGTTCAATATCTGACAAGATAGCTACTAGCTAAAAGAATACAACATGGTGCGATCAGCTAAATCATTTATCTAGAGAGAGACACCACTCAGATGCTCTTTCTGAACAGTAGAAATACATAGTCCACTCATCTTTTCAAACATCACATTGTGTTTTTTGCTAAACTATTCTATTTACCTACAATATAGGTTGTTTCTAGATGCTAGACTGTTTACCAGCCATTGAGCAACTTTGTTTGATTGGGTTAGTAGACTGAGTATATAAAAGCGTATCTGTTGCAAACAGCTACTTATGGGGATCATACATACACTTAAAGGGTAACTTCCCCATGCATTTGTGAATAATAGACTGATGTGAACAAAAATCTTTGAAATTGGTTATTATATAATTATGGTTATTGAGCAAGATTGCAGTGAACAGCCGGCGCGATCGGAGCTGCAATTTCACCTAATGAGGCAATTGTGCACCCTCGATTTTTGTCCACTAAAAGTTATTGTTTTTGCCACCGACAGGCTCAGATTGTTATTAAAAGTGAAAAAAACCATTATCAATTTCACAAGGTGACTTCTTGTTCAAAAACACAATGACAATGTGGATGAGGTCATTATAATTTGATGGCTGCCCGTATTTATTTAAGCCAGAGTATACCCTCGGAGTGTTTTGTGCGGTCAATAGGCTATAATACATCATGGTTTCGTTTTATCTAAACATTTTTTAATAAAAACAATAGTTTGTGTTTGCTAATTTATCTAGCACAGCCCTGTTGATTAGATGGGGGGGAAATCCTCTTACGTGGTGACAGTATTGTGTCCGAGGTATATCACTGGACACATCAAGACCACCAATATCTGGCAGCAACAGGTCCCACTCCTGACAACATATTCTTTGGGCAGATAGGGGCACAGCAACCACGGAAGCACAACCAATATCCTGAGCGTCGCAGCATCCAGCTACTGCTTCACCCTTCTCCACCTGCTGCCTCTCGCTTCATCCGTACACTCTGGCTCAAATGAATGCAGGTGGTCATCAAAGTAAAATGACCTCATCCACATTGTTGAAATCATTTAGCCTAAATTTTTAGCCACAGCACTGAAAATCTTTTAGATAACACAAGCCTATAATTTCTGTACTCCAAAACCACAAACTACTGGTCTTTTACCTGACTCACGTTCCACACTGCTATCTTTGGACAAGAAGTCACCTTGTACGATCAGTAATGTTAGACACTTTTAATAACAATCAGAGCCGGTCAGTGGCAAAAACAATCACTTTTAGTTGACAAAAATGGAGGGTGCACAATTGCCCCATCAGTTTACATTACATCTTGGTTCTCGCTGGCCGATCACACTTAATACTGGACCAATTTTAAATATTTTTGTTTAATCTGTTTTTTTAATGGTGATTTACAATTTTACCGCTTTTTCAACGTAAAATATACCGCCGCTTACTGTGCTCCATGGCTGCAACATAACAAGCGCCTGAAAGTACAGTGGCCGCTACGGAAACCAAAACTTGCGCATGTTAAATTTGAAACCATAGATCGAATTCAAGCCCATATTTTCCAAATAATTCCAAAGGATTCCAATAGAAATAGTAGCAGGACCACATTCAGAACACATAATACAAAAGATACTTGTCTTGTGTTTTCACAGGGCCCGAACTCTATCTTGGTGGCTCTAGTGATGCTGTTGAACGTAGGTCTAGCAATAATTTTTGTCCATTTCCTCACCTGACCAAATCTGAAATCAGGTAAGAATGTGTATGAACTGAAGTTCCCAAAAAGTATCTGCTTGTCATAACTAAGGCTGTGTTGGTGGTTACTTAGTATAAACGGCACAGGGTCATGAGCATAATTAAAAAAAATATTAAAATCAAGTGCATGATTCAACTTTTTAGCTATTATTTTTTGTATGTATGTATGTATTAAGTTAGAGCCAGGTTCTGTCGGAGGTTTCTGCCTGTTAAAAGAAAATCTTTCCTCGCCGCTGTCGCACTAACTGCTTGCTCTTGAGGGGAATTGTTGAGTCTCTGTACGTTACAGTGTGGTCTAATGGGAAAGACATGCAACTTTAGGTTTTTACAGTGTCCTTTTTTTTTTTTTTTTTTATGTAAAAAAATCTGTGCCGCAAGTGTTAACTTTCATTGATGGTTTATTAACAAAAATGACAGGAAATAATGTCTGAATAAAAAGCAGTATTTCTGTTAAAGAAGTCCCAGCAGAGCTGCTTACTAAAATATGATAAGATATGCTTTAAATAAAGCCTAAACGCAAGCCTTTGGGCTGTAAAAATAGAATTGTGGAAGCAAACTAAAAAGGAAAAATCCTTTTTAGTTCAGAATTGGCAGTGTCTGTTAGGGCTGTGTACTGGCAAGATTCTGGCGATACGGTACGTATACATAGGTCACTATTCAATATATTGCAATATATTTCGATACTGTGTGTAAGGCGATATATTGGGATATTTTTAAAAGTATAATTTTATAAAAACTAATATTTAAAAAAAGACATGATATGCATAAAAGTCAAAGAAGTTTACTTTAGGTAAACAATTCAGTACACAGAAAATCTAACTGCCAGTTTGGGATTGTGGTTCACAGGTTCTTAGTCAGCATAGCCATCTAGCGGTAGGGGGTTTGAACACAACATAAACATGAACCACTGTCTTACATGAATATTTTTGCACGTAAACTTAAAAAAAAAACTATTTTTGAAAATCAATATAGTATTGCTAAATAAAATATCGCAATACTGAAGTGTATTGATTTTTTTTTTTTTTTTTTTGTTCTTACACCCCTAGTCTGTGTATCTCATCTCTGTATAGCAACATGCTGCTGCCTTCATTTCAGGCCATTTTATTTTTGCTGATAAAAACACTTACTATTGTATTCAAAGACTTCCCTGTCTGAGAGATATACTAACCACTGATACTTATTCATTTGCAAAGCCTTTTCTGGTAAATTGCCAGCTTTATATCTCATCCCTGCTGCTCTGGCACTCTGGTCCTGTTTAGACCTAGTAATCCGCCCTGAGAGATTCAATCACAAGTGGACTGCTTAGATGTAAATGCACCCGTTAAGTATGCACTGAGATCTGATCACTCAGACCACATTTGGGGGTTTGGGCCACATTCTTTTAGCAGTGTATGAAAATGTGTCCACATTAAGCACCGCTTATTTTAACTGAGCAGTGGTAAAATTGATCGGCAGTGACTGTGCCATTGTTTTCCTATGAGGAGAGTGGTGGAGACAACTAAGATGAAGCACTACCCCTGGTTTAGCACACTGCTCGAAATTGCCACTGAGCACTGGGCTCAAAGTTCAAATTAGTTCAACTTTGACCTTGTTGCTGCTGACCTTTCAATGTGCAACCAATGAGATAACAGATGTATGTGAGGTAGCCAGAAGAACTGATGACGCGCTTTGCTGATCATGTGTAGGCAGCTTAAGCAGAACTACGTACTCATTCACTGGATTTGTCAACAATATCTGATCTAAAGATAGCCTAATTCTGTGTATGTGGGCCATTTTGTATTTTTAAAATTTTGTATTTTGAAAGTATTTCTTATGTCAAAGCAGCTAATGTAGCTTCCTGTTGTAGCATGTGGCTATTTACAAGCAATGAAAATTCATTGGGCTGTATTTTGAGAACAGTTTGTAACAAAAGTATAGTAGTATAGTTTTACAAAGGAAAGAAGAGAAAAGAACTCAGTAAAACACCTTAACCTTGCTCCAGAAGACTGGGCTGCTACACCACAGATGCAAAAACACTGACTTCTTTAAACCAATCATAATTGTCTTGGGCGGCACTAAGCTCCTGTCGCAAAGACAATAGATCTGCTAAATAAAAGACTCAGGAAGGAACTTGCTTTGGTGGAACATCTGCACTCGCAAAAGAAAACACCACATACAATATTAAATAAAGTTAACTGTGTACACATTACAGTAACGTGAGATATAGGCTATAAATTAGCTATATACATAGTTAAACTAAAATTTGCTCTTGCCAGTGTATCGCTTTGTTTATTTTGTCCGTAACAAATCCCTGCCACTTGGTCCCAAAACGTCCCAGTTAGATAGTAAATGCCGTGAACGTGTATTTGTGTCACGACTGACAGAGTGCTGAGGCCGGAAAAAAGTTCTGGACCCAAATGCATGAAACAGGTACACAGGGAACAAGCAGGAACACAACATAAGATGAGGACACGACAAAGACTGAACAGAATAGAGGACATTATAAACAGGGGCAAACGAGCAGGGAGGGAGCGAACAGGTGAAACATTTTAGAGACTAATCCGATTCAAACAATAAACGGAGCTATACCAAGACATATTAAACTAAACACTACAAAAAACATACAGGATGAATATAGGATAATAAAACAGAACAAATAACAGTGAAGCAGGAAGTAATCAAACGGAACCAATCAAACACAGGGCATGAGTTAACAAAATAAAACAGGAAATATAATAACTGAAAAACACAACCATGACACTTTCTAAATCATTCCCCAAAAGAACCATTGCAAGATCCAAATTTTCTTCAAAAACTGCCATTTTCAGCGTGTAACTTGAAGTTTATTGTTCCCAAAACAATCAGAGTTAATAAACATCCGAGTAAGTGAACTATTGTTGCTCCAGACTAAGGCAGACGTGAAGGCAGCAATCACACTTGGATGTGCACCAAAAGCGGACTACACAAGCGTACCAAGACCTCATTGAAGAGGTGGTCTGAGTACGCTTTCAGCCAAACTATGGTGCCGTTCCTTTGTAGTCAGAACGCGAGCCGACCTCGAACCGGCCCAACAATGTGTATTCTGCAAGTCTGAGCTAAACAGCTCTTGTAGTCAGGTGTGCTTTGCAATCTGTGATTCGGCGGAGCAGCAAAACTGTAGAAGCTTGCAATGTTTCTCTCACAAAAATAGACTGCGGTCAAACTTGCATTCACTAAAGTTGTAGACAGACATTGCCAGAGCAGAGCAAAGTCTTGGTGATCAGAGCAGATGTAACGCTGCTCGCAAAACAATGTCAGAAAAAATATTTAAATGAGATGGAGATGCAAGAAATATGCACCAGTCCAGAACAAAGGACCTTCTTTCTGTATGTACTTTCTCAACGCATTCTGATGAATATGATTTGTATGATATTGTACAAAAACAGAGCTCCGTGAGATGTCTGTCGTATCAGCAGCAGTTGGTAGTTGAGTTTAATCGACAAGTTACTTTGAGCCGGGTACAGGGCACCGCGAGATGATGGTCCTTAGGGGTTGTGGCAGTTGAGTTCATCCAACAAAAAGGGAGTGTCATGCAGCGACAACAGTTAAAGGACAATTCCGGCGCAAAACGAACCTAGGTGTTATTAACAGATGTGTACCCACTCTGTCGCTCTCTGGGACATGTTTTCACACTTACAAAGTTCTCAGTGCTTCGGTTAACATTTTGAGACCCTCATTATGCTACCGTTGAAGTTTGGTGAAATTTTGAGCCTTTTTAGTGGTATAAATAGCGATTTGTTTTTACGTTCCCTGTGCCCCAAATACTAGCATTGTAAGCTAATCGGTGGTCCGCGCTAGCGTCTTGCAAGCTAAAAACTCATTCGATTAGCATGAAAACATGTCCCAGACAGCGAAAGAGTGGGTACACATCTGTTAATAACCCCTAGGTTCTTTTTGCGCCGTAATTGCCAATTCAAAGTTTAGGAAAAAGATTATGGTTTGGATTTAACCACTCACTTATCCAGCCTGACCACCTCGCTACATAGTCCACAGCTTTCTTATACAGCAGCAGTCAATGTTGTGCATACAGCAATAAATACGTTGAATACAATGCATGAACAATTGTTCATGAGAACAGCCTGACTATCTTGCTCCCGCCCCGACACATCTGGCCAATAAGCGGAGTGAACGTTCTTGCGTGGTTTGTAGTGGCATTTTGGTTTATGGATTTTTCTCTGTGTGAAATTAAACCGAACAAGGGGAAAATGCTCCAAATTTACAAACTCATCAACTGATTCGGACCAGAGCAAATGAGTGTATAAACGCCCTTACCCTTTTGCTCTTGTATGTTTGGTTTTGGAAAGAACAGAAAAAAAGACTGCTCAGTATTGCTCTTCCTATAGCCCCATGCACATCACTTCAGCATGCAGAGAAAGCCAAAGCTTGGCAGGCCGTACCTAGTTACAGTAGTTAAGATATAATTGGACAATTGCTTTGGGGAGGGATTTAGTTAACTGACTGAGTACAAGGCCTCCCTTTAATATAAGCCTGTTTCATAGAAAGGCCTGGTTCTCTCTGTAGTGGAGGTGAATAATGTGAGAATTTCGTTTTTTTTTTGTTTGTTTTTTTAAACCATTTTCATATGTTTGCAGTTGCACTTTCATCTCCATCCCTTACCTACTGTATAGCTGTGCACATGAGACAACTACATATGAGTTTATTTATTTTACAATTCAGCTCTTTTAATCTAAAGAATTATGTTACTGTTTACGTAATATACTGTGTAACATATATCCCTAATCATCAACTCTTCTGATGCTGCAGGGGACTCATTCAAACTAGTTGCCCAAGTCGCTAATGCTCCAACAACCAAATGGTCAAAAATGGCGCCCCTCAGAACGGCAGACACGGGCAAAACGGAGGACTGAAAATAGACGCATGAAGGTGGAGAAGAAGTTGGGGGGAAACGCATGGAGGGGAGAGAGGGGAAAAGCAGAGAGAGAGAGAGAAATATGAAACCACCCCACCCCCCTCTCTCTCTGGATGGACTGAATGACTTGACTTGATTGAACTGGCAATGATGATTTGTGACTCCACTTAGAGTGCAGTGAAAGCTGCTGGTTGGAAATGGGAGTCCCAACTATGCTTAGAAATAACTGGAAGAGTTGAGTGAATGTGAGTGAGGCCTGGCATCTATACTACCTATAAATGCCTGCAATGTGCGTGCTTGTCTGTCTTTTTGTCCATTTTCATCCAACTGTTCAGCAAATTTGGGAGTTTTGAAAGGGTACAATAAAAGGTTTGTGCGTCATCCAGCTGAGTTGAAGAGAATTTTTCCCCAATGATCAACCAGAAGAACTGAAAGAGCCTTTACAGTGTTGATTAGTAATGGAAATGTAATTATTGCCAAAGTTGGTAATATGCCATGCTTTCATTCTATTAAACTACCATCAGATCGGCCACTTATACTTACTACAATTACAATATTTAGAACACATTTGCAGGTTGTGGTAATCAGAAAGCCAATTTTGAGTTGTAGTGCACTGTATTTGCACTATTCCCTGGGGCCTTCAATGTCTTTCTGCTGTCATCTGCTGCATAATGTGTTTATTACAGTGAGAAACTATGTTCAGCTTCAAGTAAGCATGCACGTTTTTGCAATGATGGAACTTTTGTTGAATTTTGCTGTTTATACTCAACTTTTTATTTTTTTATTTTTTACAAAACAATCCACACAAAAACAATTTGTGTGTGTGTGTCTCTGTGGATATGGAAGGGTGGGTGGTGGACTGGATATGTTTAGAGATGCACTTTAAGCTGATGGATGCCAACAGCTGCCTTACTATTTTACAGAGTGACGTGGTGGTGGGTGAGAAGGGCCCAGGCAGGAATGTAAAGCACTTGGCTGATTCTCCCTCTGCCATGTACTGGGAGAGTGGCTCTATTTCTATCAGTCTGTCTATCGATCTGTTCATATCTGTTTTTATCGGTTTTCTGTGGTCTCAGTGCCTGCCATTTTATACAACACATCAGGTGTATTTTAGACAATCATTGGATTTTATAGCATTTGTAAAACATAACCACAACCTAATAATAGTTTTAAAAAGGTTCATTGCAATTTTGCAAACAGTGTTATTCCATAGTGTATTTCCTACGTGCAATTAATGAATGGTTGAAAGATTCCTTTTGACATGGCCTTCACTGATACTTGCTGAACTATTAATTTGTTACAATATTTCCATTTATGTTCCCACAGTCCTTATTACTATTGTGCTTAATTTTACATTGGCTCATCTATCCTAATGATAAGAGCATGGATGATAATGGAATATACCATATAAGATTATATTTAGATAGACTCCCTGATTTCATAATGTGTAATCCCTCCTAACTCACTGTTTGAACATGTTTAGAAGCTTAGCTGTGTTACATTTCCAGCTAGTGGTAGACACGTAGACAAGTATTGCGATGAGTTACTGAGTAATTGAATAATACACTTTTAAAAGCAAGTGGTACTATAAAAACCTACAAAACTGCCTAATGTTAGTGTTGCTAATGTTGCTAAAAGCATAATGGTAAAGTGCTCATACTATGCTTTTTGGCTTTTTCCCTTTATTGTTATCTTTTTTTTTTTTTTGTGCATGTTATAGGTTTACAAAGTGAAAAAGCCCAAAGGGACTTGCCATCTCCAACAGAAAACACTGTTCACAAATTGCTCCAAACAGCTCTATTGTAGTCCAGCCTTTACTTCGGTGACAAACGTGCGTCACTTTGTAACACACATTATAATGCTCGCGTGGCACACCCTCGTACTTCTGACGGGGTAGTAGTCCTTACCTAGCCACTGCGCATGTGCGACTCCCAACAAAGATGGAATAGAAGTGATGCCTCACTCGGTAGCTAAAACGGAGAGCTCAACACACAGGGTGAAAATGCTGCAGCAATGTGTAGTACAACAAAAAGATGTTTTTTTTTTTTTTTTAAATGAAACCATGTAAACCTATTCTGATATAACCTCTAAATACAATTATGAACCTGAAAATAAGCATAATATGAGCACTTTAATGCCACTTATAAACTGGTACTTCCTATTGAACTGGAGTAGTTTTACTGGAAGTTATTGGACTGTTGAGGATAGTTTCATGGTGAAATCAGGCATTTACGTGCACATTCTAATTTAAGATTATCATTACTTGAATAACTAATTCATCAAGTAATAATTACAGCCAGGTAGCATAACATTAGCAGAGAGCTGGGAGGATATCATAGTTATTGTAGCTATGTAAGCAGGAATATTTTTGTGGATGTGAACAAAGTCACTGACCACTGTTTACCTTTGACCTAACAAAACCAAGGTATGTCTGAAATAAGTCATCACAAGGTGGTTAGGCAAAGAGAAACATAGTGGAAAATAAACAAACAAAAATTATGAATGACAGTCACAATTAAATGCCTGTGTTATATTGAAAACTACCAGGTTTTATCTGGTGTACCACTATTAAAAAAAAAAAAAACATGTGATCCATGTGCAACACATTACTAATATTCTTTTGTTTAAACAATATTTTATATTGCATACTATATATTGGAATATGCAACTCCTCTGCTCAGAGCCACAGTTCACTTTAGGCTGACTAGGTTGTATGAGTTTCTGGGAAAGGTTGCGGTATTAGAAATATATAAATGTTGTTTGTACCATTTTAATCAGCATATTTCTATTATTCTTATATATATATATATATATATATATATATATATATATATATATATATATATATATATATATATATATATAGAAATAAATAATATATATATATATAGAAATAAATAAATATATATAAATAAATAAATGAGTTAACGATTTCTCTTATGTTACCGTCACTATGTAGTCCGTCACCGAATTTATGTTCAAGCCTTTGTTACACAGTGTTTGTCATGCAGTATAAAGTATTTTAACTACTGTCAACACTTATGGCTTAGTAACACAGACCATCCAAGGAATCTTCCATACTAACAATATTAAAGTGACAATTAGTCCTTGGAAGAATACAATTAAAGTGTTTGCTTACGTGCCACAAAACAACAGAGCCATGATGTTAATATATATTTATTATTTATTCACAATTTGATGTAAAAATACCAATTCAATAATTTCTTTGCTGATTAAGATGAACAATGATTGACATTATCTGTTGTTGATTAAGCTATAGTGCGTAGTTTCTGTCTCCCCAATGAGGAATTCTAAGTAATGACAACAACACTGTCGGCGCGTCCACATGATACAGCCTTCTGTGATCGTGCACGCTCCCCAACCCCTCCTCCACGCAGTTGCTAGTAGCCAAGGAGAAAGTCACCGGACAACACAATCTTCTGAACATATCCATACTGAGAAATACAGAGAGTTGTGTGGAGCTGAGAGTCTTAATTAGCTTTGTAGCAACTCATTTGGCAATGGCTTGAATGTAACGGACTTTCATTAATATCAAAAAGTTACACACTAAATCTTTAACAGTCTGTGTCTATATTTGAAGTATTATCAATTGATTTAGTCATGATACATGTTCTGTTTAACAATGGCCTGCCTAATGATTCATTTTCAGTTATTGTTTAATATTCTGTATGTTACAACAAGCCAAAATGTCTACATATTGATGGTTGATACTTTATTTTATGGGGACAGACTTGAAAAATAAAGCATTACTGTGATAGGATTATAATTCATACAGTGTACAGTCAGGTATACTTTTAACCAGATTTATTAACGGGTTATTCATTGCAATTGACTTCTTAGTTAATACATTTACATTCTGTAGATTATTTCTGCAGAGTATTGAGGGGGTTTATCACTCACATATAGATCAAATGTTTGCATGGGTTGGATGATGTTGATCACTTGCATTGTTTTCAGATAACTGCACAGCTATGATGCTGTCTCATCATCATTTTAAATGTACAACTCATCTAAGAAATCAACTCAGACCTATAGGTTTATGAAAAATAACATTTGTAGAAGCCAAGAGAGAGATTAGCTTTCATTTTGTGTTTAAAAACTTTTTTTTTTTTTTTACATTGTGTTCTGTGTTCTTTATGTTTTTCAGATGTTAATTTATTTAAAGCTGCTGGTGTGTGAATAGTGCTTTCAAATTAACGTACTTGCCCTTTGAAAACAGCCACTACTAACAGTAACAGGCGTGATGCTGTGTCAAAAATATGTGTATTTGGATAAAAGGTTTAGATTATTTGAAATCTTAATTAAGTTTACTTTGGGAAAAGAAAAAAAATGTCTTAAATCTGTTTCCACCCTGATTACTGGATTTAGCGTAACTTGTTTTTGTTATGATATAATTGCGGTGCATGCAGATATTGGCTGGTTTAGTTTTGCTAATTTGGATGTCGGAGTAAAATATTGTATAAAGTGTGCATATTCAGTTGGCCAGAATTCAGAGTTGGGAATGGATTCTAGAAGTTAAAGTCAGTGTGTAAAATATTTTTGCAAACTCAGTCCCAACTAGGCTGCAGTGTGGTGCCTATGGTGCATTTGTAGAGTAATAACTTAAAAGCTCCAATCCTATTTTTTTCCAGGATCCCACTGAAACTCCATCAGAAACACCACTGATGTGTCTTCTTCATTCCATCACTGGGAATTTAGTGCTGTCTACCATCTACAGGAAAATAGCTTCATATTTTTTTGTTTAATAATAACATAGATGAAGGCTGGCGTATGGACCCCATGTTCAGTATAGGAATCCACTTACTAGCTTTTAATTGTCTTACCAATCCATCAGAATATAAAAACCACATATAATGTAAAACATATTGATATGATTTTTTGAATATGTAAACAGAGCGTTCCAAGCTAAAAGAGGGAATTACATTGTTCCTTAAGGCAGGGTGGACCCTCTAGTATACAATGGAAAGTAATTTTTTAGGTCTTAAATACCATATGACACATAATACATAGATATTTTTAATGGAAAAAAGTGGTGTATTGGAGCTTTTTGCAAATCTTGGTTTCCTTAGATGTTTGAAATCTAAACATTTACAGTATATTTTCATTTTGCAGTTTGAGCCATCAAAAATGGTTTCCATTTTGCAGTGACTTATCAGCGGGAAGTGACTTTTCAAAGAAAGAATAAAATTAAAAGTCATTAAGAAAATGTATTATAAAAGCATTGTCTTTCTTTGACAATGATTACTGTAGGGATTACAGTACATGAAATGTGCAGACCTGATAAACAGATATCCTCACTTGAAAATTGTTGACACTGTAGTGGAAGTGCATGGTGAACTGTTAATGCCTAACTATAGTCAGTGATTCAGTGTCTGCAGTTGTATTGCTCCTGCAAATGGTGCTGTGCTATTGAAACTTGTAGAAGATCACTTGGGCTAACAAGTATTGTAGTAGGTGAAATGAGTCTATATATCATGCAGAGATATAAATGATCTCAAAACTGCATTAGACACACTCCAGCAAATGCATTTTAATGTATAACACCATCCAACAACAGTTTCAAAGTTGTACTGTTAAACTCATTATTGTCGCTACAGACAATGATTAGCATCCCAATAACTTCCTGTAGACATAAAATCCTGTCTTATAGTAGTATGTAGTGTTAAGTCCTTCAAATGAACATACAGTATTTCATCTTATTTTTGTGCAGTGCTATTTTCAGCCTGAATACTTGCTCATGTTTGGACTTTCGCTATGCTAATCCCTGAGGAAGGACTATGGTGGGCGCAAACACATGTACCTCATAAATAAGACGTAGGTGATTTTGGTGTGAACTTTCAGTTCTTCTGCTGGAGTGTGGGTGTTGTTCAGTTTTAAGCAGAGATACTAACATGCTTTACTCAAGTCTGATTTTAGAGAGGGAAAAAAGGTTGTTGGAGACAGAGAAACAAAGGATTGGAACAGCACTGGTTTGATGAAATGTGTCAGGGGAGAACAGGGAAGAGAAGGTGAGAGTAAAATTGGCAGGTTTGAAATTAAACCTGGGTCATTAATTTCACTAGAGCGGTTAGTCTGGAGCTAGTTTTAGGCTTGTCTGTGAAATATGTTTTTCAATTACTTTTGTGACAAATTGAGAATGAGCTGTATGTAATCAGCTCCAACATCTATTTGTACAGTATGGTTTCTACTACCATAACATTAACATCATAACATCTCTTATGACTGGGATCTGAAATAAAAATAACCTTTCATTTTGTCTTTGTAAGTCTCTTTGGTTTTTACGGCATTTTAAGAGCCGTTTTTAATTTTTCAACTGTTCATGTATTTTGAAAAATGTGACTTGATTGCTGAAACTGCTATCATCTGGCAGTTGCTGGTGATACAGTGCACATACTGTTATCAATTGTTACATGACATTTTGTTTGTTTTTGTTGGCAGTTTGTATGGAGATGAATTAAAAAGCAGGTTTACATTTTACATCATGTGTTTGTGTGTTCTTTTCCCCTGCCTTACTTGGAAGTACTTTTCTATACTGTCCTTTCTGGAGCAACATGTCAGGGACAACATCAAACCTCTCCCAGTCCTGGTCCCAGTCCCTGTCCCCACAGGAGTGGTGCTCCACCTACACTCTGTGCCTCAAAGATGTGCAGCTAGAAAGTTGTCAGATTGTGGATGACACGGCAACCCTGCAGGTTCGTCCAGCAACTCTGCAGCCTCCTCCAGCAACACCCCAGTCTCAGCAGGGCTCTGGCAAGAGACGTAAGAAACAGGGGGATGAGTTTGAGGACAGTGTCCTCAATGCACTACAGCAAAATACTATGCAACTAAATATTAGTGCATTTGAACAGCCTAATATTCCTTTTTCTTCACTTTCTATAAAGGTATAACACAAACTTCATCAATTTTGGTCATGTTTTGATTTGGAATTGAATGTGCAGTGTTCCCAATGCATTGATATTATGAAATTAAAAGCTATTCTAAGGATTTTGAGCATTATTCACTTTTTTAAACACTATTATTCTGAACACAACTGTACATACAGATTACAATTTCTACAAAATACATTGTTGACATCACATATCTAATAATACATTATAGTTTAGCACAGTGCTGTTCAAAATCCTACAATACATGACAATGTGAATGATGCTGTTAAATCAGTACATGCACTTCATACAAATCAAATAGAACCCTTACCTCAAGTGGAAAGCCTCATCCCCCACAAACACATGAGTCATGGGCCCCACGTGTTCAGTGCCAGAGATGAGGGCATCCTCCAGAAGACCCAGCTTGTCTCCTCGCAAGGCTTCTCCAAACGCAGAAGCTGCAAGCGTGCCTCCATCGCTGTTTCGCCCTAAAGGCTCCAACATCCACCAGGTAAAGGTAGCTTGCATCCACGACCGCCAGTAGCACTATGGAGTAGGTTCCCTTATAATTGAAATACTGGGAGCCGGAATGAGGTGGTGCCTGGATGACCACATGCTTCCCATCTATTGCCCCCCACACAGTTGGGGAACTGCCACATCTCCCGGAAGCTCTGGGCGATCTCCTTCCAATGGGCAGTCGATGGAACAGGCCTGAATTCCGCCACCAGCCTATCCCAATGGCTTCACACACCTCTGGCACATTGCCTGCCAAAGTGGAGATGCCCACCCGGTAACTACTGGCAATGGTCTTGTAGGAGTCACCCGTGGCCAGGTTTCTGAAATTACATTATATTTGGCTGACGCCTTTCAACCAAAGTGACTCCCAACAAGGGAAACAATCAAGGTAGAGTATGATAAGTACAAGTTAGTGCATCAGTGAGTGCTATTTCCATAAAGAGAAGTGTCAGTTATAGTCGGGTGATAAGTGCTAGAATTAGCTAGGCTAGTTGTAGGTAGTGCTACA
Organism: Zingel zingel; assembly: GCA_023566125.1. Taxonomy (NCBI): domain Eukaryota; kingdom Metazoa; phylum Chordata; class Actinopteri; order Perciformes; family Percidae; genus Zingel; species Zingel zingel. Next base: position 33,582,491 of record CM042324.1, read on the forward strand.
GGAAAGTAGTTCATCATTCAAGTTGGAAGATGTAACGCAGGCACAACAATGCAATTCTTACTTTAGCCGTCTGTTCTGTACAACAGTCTATAAATAATAGTCATCATCGATGCAAGCTTATTACTATCGATACAATAAGTAACATGGACAGAAATGTAATCACCACAGGCTAGCGTAGGCCTACTAAGCAAGAGAGAACCTTGGCAACAACATTCCATTCATGCGTACCTTATCACTCAGCTGATGCTAATGTTGCTACAGATGACAGATATGTCATTGTCATATAAAACACCTACCTCAGACAAATTGCCAGACGCTCCGTTGGAGAAATAGGCTTTCGGAAGGTTGTTCGCATCCGGGAAATCATAGGCCGACTCTCGTCAGCAGACTGTCAAATTGCTCCCTGTTGAGCCGAAGGTACCCCTGGAACCAGTCACAGTGAAAGCTGAGCTCCTTCACCAGCCGGAATTCCCCCAACTGCTCTCTGGACAGCGTCTCGTGCACCCAAACCCTTCTTGCTGCTGCTGCGGCTGCTTTCCTCAGTCCTCTCCTCACAACCAGGGCAAGTGCGAAGGCTTTCTTTTGGTTAAAAGACAGAAACATCTTCGCCACCAAATCTGAAATCGCTGTGTCCTGCACAATGTCGCATGTACTACACGTATGATATAAACACATAAACACCAGACGCAGACGTGACGTGCATTCAAATATTGGCGCATGTATGATGTAAATTTAGAAACTCTTGCCTATTTTGCGCCGAGCCCGGCCGCAAGCACAACAAATATATGTTGGGAATAGGACAACCAAGAGCAACCTAGGGGCGAGCGGAGTGCATGTACAGTGCCTTGCGAAAGTATTCGGCCCCCTTAAACTTTTCGACCTTTTGCCACATTTCAGGCTTCAAACATAAAGATATAAAACTGTAATTTTTTTGTGAAGAATCAACAACAAGTGGGACACAATCATGAAGTGGAACAAAATTTATTGGATATTTCAAACTGTTTTAACAGATAAAAAAACTTGGGCGTGCAAAATTATTCAGCCCCCTTAAGTTAATACTTTGTAGCGCCACCTTTTGCTGCGATTACAGCTGTAAGTCTCTTGGGGTATGTCTCTATCAGTTTTGCACATCGAGAGACTGACATTTTTGCCCATTCCTCCTTGCAAAACAGCTCGAGCTCAGTGAGGAGAGCGTTTGTGAACAGCAGTTTTCAGTTCTTTCCACAGATTCTCGATTGGATTCAGGTCTGGACTTTGACTTGGCCATTCTAACACCTGGATATGTTTATTTGTGAACCATTCCATTGTAGATTTTGCTTTATGTTTTGGATCATTGTCTTGTTGGAAGACAAATCTCCGTCCCAGTCTCAGGTCTTTTGCAGACTCCACCAGGTTTTCTTCCAGAATGGTCCTGTATTTGGCTCCATCCATCTTCCCATCAATTTGAACCATCTTCCCTGTCCCTGCTGAAGAAAAGCAGGCCCAAACCATGATGCTGCCACCACCATGTTTGACAGTGGGGATGGTGTGTTCAGGGTGATGAGCTGTGTTGCTTTTACGCCAAACATAACGTTTTGCATTGTTGCCAAAAAGTTTGATTTTGGTTTCATCTGACCAGAGCACCTTCTTCCACATGTTTGGTGTGTCTCCCAGGTGGCTTGTGGCAAACTTTAAACGACACTTTTTATGGATATCTTTAAGAAATGGCTTTCTTCTTGCCACTCTTCCATAAAGGCCAGATTTGTGCAGTATACGACTGATTGTTGTCATATGGACAGAGTCTCCCACCTCAGCTGTAGATCTCTGCAGTTCATCCAGAGTGATCATGGGCCTCTTGGCTGCATCTCTGATCAGTCTTCTCCTTGT
>CM042324.1:33906856-33914356 GCA_023566125.1 Zingel zingel
CTATGTGGCATTCTTGTACAAGAAAACATCAATAACAATCCTTCAATGAAAATAACAGAATATCAAAACGAAACCCATTACAAACATTTTCACTTTATATCTAAGGTGACACTAATTACATTGCACCTGAGCCACATTTGGCATGTTCTAGTTCTATCTATCCATCTTCCTTTTCATTGATATGATTCTGTTGTGAATGTAGTATTTGATTGCAGCCCAGACTCTGTCTTTCAGAGCCACTGGTTCTGCCTGGAGGCAGGAGTCACAGTCCTTTTTACCTGGCACTTTGCAGCTTGTTATGAAATGAAGCATGTGCCGCTCGACAGCCTTCACTTCATTACCTGTCCACTTGCTTCTCACCTTCCCAGCTGTCGTAAATGTGAACAAAAGAAATGTATTAAAGATGAAACAATGGCTCTGCTAAAGTGAAAAATTGAGGATTTGATAAAAATCTATCTATCTATTCCTATTCTGTCTATTCCTTCCTCTCTCTGTCTATTCCTTCCTCTGTCTATTCCTTCCTCTCTCTCTCTCTCTTCCTTCCTCTCTCGCTCTGTCTATTCCATCCTCTCTCTCTCTTTATTCCTTCCTCTCTCTCTATTCCTTTCTCTCTCTATTCCTTTCTCTCTCTCTCTATTCCTTCCTCTGTCTATTCCTTCCTTTCTCTCTCTCTGTCTATTCCTTCCTCTCTCTCTGTCTATTCCTTCCTCTCTCTCTGTCTATTCCTTCCTCTCTCCCTCTCTCTCTATTCCTTCCTCTCTCTTTCTCTCTGTCTCTCTCTCTCAATAAGTAATGCAGTTAATCTTCCAACTGACAATTTTACATTTCAACGTCCAAGATTTTCAGCAGTGCAGTGCAATCCATTTGAGATTTTTCAAACAGTTTATTTCATATTTCCGCATTTTCATCTGTTTCTCCTAGCATTTGTAAGTCTTCCAGACTTAATCATAATTTCAGTGACAAAATAAATTATTTCATATATTAGTGTTGTTATTCAACTTTTTAATGAAATTCATGTTAATTGAAACCATTCATACTTTTTCAACTACTCTCACTACTTCAACTTCTTACGGATTTAAGCTATTCATCCAGTTTAGCTTTAGCAATTCAGCTATTCAGCATTCCCATGCATTTTCTGCAGGAAATGCATTTTGTAGTTTCTTGTTGCTGTTTAGACTTAATTGATTAAAACCTGTCCACCTTCTTTCGATCAATGATTCTAAATAATTCAGCAACATATTCATACATAATCTCTCCCATCTTCTGCAGTTTATTTACCACTGTTCCTTTAAGCCCATCTAACATTATCATCAGGTCTCTACTGTCTGTCTCCCTGGTCATAACCTAAAGATATTATCACATTCTGTACAAGTCAGTATACCTTTATGTTGATGTAGGTCAGCAATGCTTTCCTCACTGGAATCATCATCACTCATGCCTACTTCATCTGGTTGGGTAAAAAAAAAACAGTTTGGACCAAGTATTTAAATCACAGACTAAATACAATTATAAATCTGATATATGAAGTACTTATAAACTACATTTAAAACTGAATTTCACCTTCAGGATTGATCTCAATGTCATCCAGCCCTTTCCCCTGCAGGTCAGACAGTCTTCCTTTTTCCATTGCTATCAACAGTTTGCTGACTTTTGCAAGCTGCAGGGTACTCTCTGGAAGCCGATAGAATTCCCTGTGGACACGTATATCATGTCCTAGAAAGGTAGCAAGTTGATCCATTTCATTTTCTTTTAGGTTTAGTACTGTGGACAATGTGGCAACTTGTTTCCTCAATCTTGTTGAGGTGAGTGACTCTGGGTTGTTTGCACCACATTGTTTTGAATACTTGCAAAAGCAGTCAGAGCCTCTGTAATGTGAAAGCACACATGGGCGTGCAAACAAGTACACATTCTCTGCGTGGACTTGACACTCAATCCGGTTTTTAATGAGGAGGTCCATTGCAGTGATCATGTCTGGTGTGAGAATCACGGGCACCATTCGTGACCTTTTACCTCGAATCTCAACTCTGTCAAAGTACTTTGCAACCTTCCTCTCAAACTCAGTAAGGCCCATTATAATGTCAGGATTCAACTCTGTACGATTTCTGGACGTGAAAGCCTGGAGCTCCATTTTTGAAACTTTGCCTTGCCTTCTTCTGTTAAACAGTACCACCTGCGTCAAAGTCTTTGAGGACTGCTCCTTGGAACTGGTGGTACTATCCAAACTGTGGGCTGTAGCAATCCCCAATGATATGTCCTTTAACACTTTCTGGGGAAGATGATTTTCTATGATTTTTAGATCTCTACTATAAGAACTTGCATCAGAGGAGTTGCCACTTGAATCTGGAACATAGTTGGCATCATCATAGTCCGTAGCATCCGAAGATTCATCAGTCATGTCATTAGATATCTACAGGAAAATGGAGAGCATCTCATTCTATCAATAAGTTAAACATTTAATAATAGCTAGAATATTGTTCTCCAAGTATCATCACATTGTGCATAACAAAACATTTAAAGGTAATAATAAAAACACAATATTAAAAGTAACATTTGAGCTACTTAATATGATTTCTGTTTTACAATTTAATTATTGTTGTCTATTGGTATTTATTACCTGGTCATTTGAGCTTGTTGAGTTTCTATCATGAAATCCACCATTATCGACTGAGGGAGGTCCAACCTTTGAAATGATTAATAATTTTCATCAATTAGAAATTTTCACCCCAAGTAACATCCCCTTAATGCTGATAGTGTTCATCTGAAACAATTTTTAACAAACAAACAAAATGAGGACATGACGACTAAACACACACTATACGTGTCTCATCATACAATATCAGGACTTCATCTGAAACACAGTTCAATCTTTCACAGCTTAAAACAAAATGAGGACATGACGACTAAACACACAGAGTCAGTGTTCCTGTCTTCTAAGTTATACTGTTGTAGTAAAAGAAAGCTAAAACCTCCACAGTAATGGACAGGGATCTACTTTCCTAAAAGTTAAACCATGTAAACTCATAAGCAGAAGCTTACGTGGGCAATACATGTGTTTGAAGTAGATAAAAACATAGAATTTAGTGATCATTAAGATACACTTTATATTTTGAGGGGTAGTTAGTTCTATCAAATACCAGGGGTAATTTCCTTACACGATGGTATGCAGAAACTAGTAATGGTAATAGTGATTGTTGAAGATTTCACGTTTGTTTTAAGACGGTGAAAATGCATTTTATCTATGCACAGGACTTAAGTGAGACATGTATTATAACAGAAGAAATTGACAGTAAATGTGTAGTAACCTGTTGGAAGGATGAACTGGATCTCTCGCTCACTTCTGGGTCTCCTGAAGGCTGAGTCGGGATCATGCCACTTGGTGTCTGCAACGAAGTACAATAATAATCTGTCAGAAATATTCAGAATTATAATATGGATCCTATCTAGTGAACAAACTGATGATCCTAACTATTTCAGTTAAAAGACCCCCCCAAATTCTATCACAATCACCTTTGGGCTGAGACTCATTGCTGAAGTCAAGGGCTGCATCAACTTTGCATTTAAGGAACACAAATTGCAGTAAAAATAGCTAATGAGAGGACCTGGACTTATCATCCAAGACTCTATGGAAATGGTTAAAACTGTACAATATCTGCTACCCACAATATGAGGACAATGTAAAACACACACACACACTACACGTTGAAACATACAATATCAGGACTTCATCTGAAACACAGTTCAATCTTTCACAGCCTAAAACAAAATGAGGACATGACGACTAAACACACACTATACGTGTCTCATCATACAATATCAGGACTTCATCTGAAACACAGTTCAATCTTTCACAGCTTAAAACAAAATGAGGACATGACGACTAAACACACAAAGAGTCAGTGTTCCTGTCTTCTAAGTTATACTGTTGTAGTAAAAGAAAGCTAAAACCTCCACAGTAATGGACAGGGATCTACTTTCCTAGAAGTTAAACCATGTAAACTCATAAGCAGAAGCTTACGTGGGCAATACATGTGTTTGAAGTAGATAAAAACATAGAATTTAGTGATCATTACGATACACTTTATATTTTGAGGGGTAGTTAGTTCTATCAAATACCAGGGGTAATTTCCTTACACGATGGTATGCAGAAACTAGTAATGGTAATAGTGATTGTTGAAGATTTCACGTTTGTTTTAAGACGGTGAAAATGCATTTTATCTATGCACAGGACTTAAGTGAGACATGTATTATAACAGAAGAAATTGACAGTAAATGTGTAGTAACCTGTTGGAAGGATGAACTGGATCTCTCGCTCACTTCTGGGTCTCCTGAAGGCTGAGTCGGGATCATGCCACTTGGTGTCTGCAACGAAGTACAATAATAATCTGTCAGAAATATTCAGAATTATAATATGGATCCTATCTAGTGAACAAACTGATGATCCTAACTATTTCAGTTAAAAGACCCCCCCCCCCAAATTCTATCATTATCACCTTTGGGCTGAGACTCATTGCTGAAGTCAAGGGCTGCATCAACTTTGCATTTAAGGAACACAAATTGCAGTAAAAATAGCTAATGAGAGGACCTGGACTTATCATCCAAGACTCTATGGACATGGTTAAAACTGTACAATATCTGCTACCCACAATATGAGGACAATGTAAAACACACACACACACACACTACACGTTGAAACATACAATATCAGGACTTCATCTGAAACACAGTTCAATTTTTAACAGCCTAAAACAAAATGAGGACATGACGACTAAACACACACTACACGTGTCTCATCATACAATATCAGGACTTCATCTGAAACACAGTTCAATCTTTCACAGCCTAAAACAAAATGAGGACATGACGAGTAAACACACCAAGAGTCAGTGTTCCTGTCTTCTAAGTTATACTGTTGTAGTAAAAGAAAGCTAAAACCTCCACAGTAATGGACAGGGATCTACTTTCCTAGAAGTTAAACCATGTAAACTCATAAGCAGAAGCTTACGTGGGCAATACATGTGTTTGAAGTAGATAAAAACATAGAATTTAGTGATCATTAAGATACACTTTATATTTTGAGGGGTAGTTAGTTCTATCAAATGCCAGGGGTAATTTCCTTACACGATGGTATGCAGAAACTAGTAATGGTAATAGTGATTGTTGAAGATTTCACGTTTGTTTTAAGACGGTGAAAATGCATTTTATCTATGCACAGGACTTAAGTGAGACATGTATTATAACAGAAGAAATTGACAGTAAATGTGTAGTAACCTGTTGGAAGGATGAACTGGATCTCTCGCTCACTTCTGGGTCTCCTGAAGGCTGAGTCGGGATCATGCCACTTGGTGTCTGCAACGAAATACAATAATAATCTGTCAGAAATATTCAGAATTATAATATGGATCCTATCTAGTGAACAAACTGATGATCCTAACTATTTCAGTTAAAAGACCCCCCCCCCCCCCCCCCCCCCAAAATTCTATCATTATCACCTTTGGGCTGAGACTCATTGCTGAAGTCAAGGGCTGCATCAACTTTGCATTTAAGGAACACAAATTGCAGTAAAAATAGCTAATGAGAGGACCTGGACTTATCATCCAAGACTCTATGGAAATGGTTAAAACTGTACAATATCTGCTACCCACAATATGAGGACAATGTAAAACACACACACACACACTACACGTTGAAACATACAATATCAGGACTTCATCTGAAACACAGTTCAATCTTTCACAGCCTAAAACAAAATGAGGACATGACGACTAAACACACAAAGAGTCAGTGTTCCTGTCTTCTAAGTTATACTGTTGTAGTAAAAGAAAGCTAAAACCTCCACAGTAATGGACAGGGATCTACTTTCCTAGAAGTTAAACCATGTAAACTCATAAGCAGAAGCTTACGTGGGCAATACATGTGTTTGAAGTAGATAAAAACATAGAATTTAGTGATCATTAAGATACACTTTATATTTTGAGGGGTAGTTAGTTCTATCAAATACCAGGGGTAATTTCCTTACACGATGGTATGCAGAAACTAGTAATGGTAATAGTGATTGTTGAAGATTTCACGTTTGTTTTAAGACGGTGAAAATGCATTTTATCTATGCACAGGACTTAAGTGAGACATGTATTATAACAGAAGAAATTGACAGTAAATGTGTAGTAACCTGTTGGAAGGATGAACTGGATCTCTCGCTCACTTCTGGGTCTCCTGAAGGCTGAGTCGGGATCATGCCACTTGGTGTCTGCAACGAAATACAATAATAATCTGTCAGAAATATTCAGAATTATAATATGGATCCTATCTAGTGAACAAACTGATGATCCTAACTATTTCAGTTAAAAGACCCCCCCAAATTCTATCACAATCACCTTTGGGCTGAGACTCATTGCTGAAGTCAAGGGCTGCATCAACTTTGCATTTAAGGAACACAAATTGCAGTAAAAATAGCTAATGAGAGGACCTGGACTTATCATCCAAGACTCTATGGAAATGGTTAAAACTGTACAATATCTGCTACCCACAATATGAGGACAATGTAAAACACACACACACACACACTACACGTTGAAACATACAATATCAGGACTTCATCTGAAACACAGTTCAATCTTTCACAGCCTAAAACAAAATGAGGACATGACGACTAAACACACACTATACGTGTCTCATCATAAAATATCAGGACTTCATCTGAAACACAGTTCAATTTTTAACAGCCTAAAACAAAATGAGGACATGACGACTAAACACACACTACACGTGTCTCATCATACAATATCAGGACTTCATCTGAAACACAGTTCAATCTTTCACACCCTAAAACAAAATGAGGACATGACGACTAAACACACAAAGAGTCAGTGTTCCTGTCTTCTAAGTTATACTGTTGTAGTAAAAGAAAGCTAAAACCTCCACAGTAATGGACAGGGATCTACTTTCCTAGAAGTTAAACCATGTAAACTCATAAGCAGAAGCTTACGTGGGCAATACATGTGTTTGAAGTAGATAAAAACATAGAATTTAGTGATCATTAAGATACACTTTATATTTTGAGGGGTAGTTAGTTCTATCAAATGCCAGGGGTAATTTCCTTACACGATGGTATGCAGAAACTAGTAATGGTAATAGTGATTGTTGAAGATTTCATGTTTGTTTTAAGACGGTGAAAATGCATTTTATCTATGCACAGGACTTAAGTGAGACATGTATTATAACAGAAGAAATTGACAGTAAATGTGTAGTAACCTGTTGGAAGGATGAACTGGATCTCTCGCTCACTTCTGGGTCTCCTGAAGGCTGAGTCGGGATCATGCCACTTGGTGTCTGCAACGAAATACAATAATAATCTGTCAGAAATATATTGTACTATAATACAACAATAAGTTTTAATTTAAAAAGTATCAATGTATAATAGACAGAGCCCTTTTCTACCTTCACTTCTTTTATTCAAGCAATTAGTATTTTTAGTTTTTTTTGTTTTAAAGAATCTTTCCTTCG
>CM042324.1:33921856-34031856 GCA_023566125.1 Zingel zingel
TGTACAAAACACTTCAATAGAGCCATACCCTAAACCCAACAGGAAGTCCGCCATTTTGATTTCAATGTTCGAAAATAGTGCGATTTTGGCCATTTACACATGACGTACTTTAACGAACTCCTAGAGATTTCATCCGATCAACTTCAACTTCGGTCTGTGCAATCTTAAGACATTAAAGATGAAAAGTTGTTAAAAGAAAAACTTTTCGTCATAGGGCGTGGCCGTGGCGTGGGGCGGCCATTTTGTGCGCTTTGCCGGAGAAGTGGGTGTAACTCGAGTGTACATTGTCCGATTGGCTCGAAACTTTTCAGGATTCATAAGAGTCCAACCCTGAGGACAAATAAAGGCCGATATTTACTTGAAGTCATAGCGCCCCCTAGTGGCAACAGGAAGTAGGCCTAAAAGTCAAGGTGCTATACTTTAACGAACTCCTGGAGATTTCATCCGATGCACTTCAAACTTGGTCTGTATCTTCTCAACACAAAGTTATTAAAAGAAAAACTTTGTCAGACGGTGTGGGCGTGGCGTGGCGGCCATTTTGAGTGTTTAGCGATGAACAAAGAAATTGTTGTAACTTGAGTGTACGTTGTCGTATCTGCCCGACATTTGTCACAATTGACAAGGGTCCAGGCCTGAGGACACCTACAGGTCAAAATTGACTTTTGGTCATAGCGCCCCATCCGCTGGCAACAGGAAATGCACCTTATATGACAAACATCATCCGATTTACATGAAACTTATAATGTGTGGTCTACATGTGATACTGAGCCACCCCCTTTAATTTAACCACGCCCACTTACTCAGGCCACGCCCCCTTTCATAACATTTGAACAGTTTAAGGTAGAGTCTTGTGAGGTGTCATTGAACTCAGCAGAGAGTTCCTTCTTCATTGGTGATGTTTCCCCCGCACCCTATGCTTAAGCCACGCCCTTTCATAACATTTGAACCATTCAAGGTTGACTATTGTGTGAGGTATCAATGAACTCAGCAGAGTTCCTTCTTCATTGGTGATGGTTTGGCCTGCCCCCTAAGCTTTAGCCACGCCCCCTTTTATAACTACTGACCTGTTTGATGTAGACCCTTGTGTGATATATCAGTGAACTCAGCAGAGACTTTCTTATACATTGGTGATCGTTTGGCCCACCCTCTATGCTTAAACCACGGCCCTTTCATAACATTTGAATCATTTAAGGTAGAACCTTGTGTGAGGTATCGTTGAACTCAGCAGATAATTTGTTTTTGATTGGTTTGGCCCGCCCCCTTAAGCCACACCCCTTTCATAACTGGTGAACCTTTTAAGGTAGAGTGTTGTGTGAGATATCAGTGAACTCAGCAGAGACCTCCTTCATTGGTGATGATTTGACCGGCCCCCTATACTTAAGCCACACCCCCTGTCATAACATTTCAACCTTTTAAGGTAGCCCCTTGTGTGAGGTATCATTGAACTCAGCAGAGACTTCCTTTTTAATTGGTGATGTTTGATCCACCCCCTATAATTTAGCCATGCCCCCTGTCACAGCTAATGAATTGTATGACAGAGTCTTGTGTGAGGTATCATTGAACTCAGCAGCGAATTCCCTTTTAATTGGTGACAATTTGCAGTGTCTGAGTGCCACACAAATGCACCGTCAGAAAAAGGCGTAAATGCCGGTAACCCCGACGTACACAGAGGAGTGCGGGCCCGTCCATCGCTACTTGCAGCTTTAATTATTATTATTTTCTGCAAATAAATTGGCTTTTTGAGGGGCTTAACATATTCAAAAACTCACCAAAATTGGCGGGTGCATCAAGTTTGGCAAAAATTCATGTATTTTAAGGGTTTCGGGAATAGGCGCGCAAAAATGGCTAGCTAGTGCCCCCTAGAAAGTTAAAAAAATTGATCCCCTGCTGTGCGTTTAACGCAGACTCACGAAACTTGGTACACATATGTAACATGTCGAGATGTACAAAAAACGTTGTCGTATCTGCCCAAAATTTGTCACAACTGACAAGGGTCCACGGTTGAGGACACCTACAGGGCAAAATTGACTTTTGGTCATAGCGCCCCCCGCTGGCAACAGGAAATGCGCTTTATATGACAAACATCATCCGATTTACATGAAACTTAGAATGTGTGGTTTTCATGTGATACTGATCCGCCCCCTATACTTTGACCATGCCCACTTACTCAGACCACGCCACCTTTCATAACATTTTAGCCGTTTAAGGTATAGTCTTGTTTGAGGTGTCATTGAACTCAGCAGAGAGTTGCTTCTTCATTGGTGATGGTTTGACCCACCTTCTATGTGGGCACAGGGAACAGAGTGCACTGTGGCACAGGGAACAGAGAGGGCACTCGGGGAGCATAGAGGGCCGGAGGGGCCACTCGGGACAGGGAACAGATAGGGGCCACTCGGGACAGGGAACAGATAGGGGCCACTCGGGACAGGGAACAGATAGGGGCCACTCGGGACAGGGAACAGATAGGGGCCACTCGGGACAGGGAACAGATAGGGGATCAGGAGAGCTGCTAGCCAGCCGGGGATCAGGAAAGCTGCTAGTCAGCCGAGGATCTGGGAAGCTGATAGTCAGCCGAGGATCTGGGAAGCTGCTAGTCAGCCGAGGATCTGGGAAGCTGCTAGCCAGCTCGGGATCAGGAGAGCTGCTAGTCAGCCTATGATCTGAGAAGCTGCTAGCCGGCCGGGATTCAGGGAAGCTGCTAGCCAGCTGGGGTTCAGGGAGGCTGCTAGCCAGCCGGGGTTCAGGGAGGCTGCTAGCCAGCCAGGAGTTCAGGAAGGCTGCTAGCCAGCCGGAAATCTGGGACACAGGACAACCTGGGGACACTGGAAAACTCTGGGACACTAGAGAACTCAGGAACACTAGAGGACTCGGGAACACTGGGAAACACTAGAAAGCTCGAGGACACCAGAAAGCTCGGGAACGCTGGGCAGTGCTAGGACACCAGAAAGCTCGGGGACACCAGAACGCTCGGGGACACCAGAACGCTCGGGGACACCAGAAAACTCAATGACGCTGGGCAGTGCTGGAACACTGGGCAGTAGCCTGCCAGCGAACCTCCATGAGGTGTTTGGCCAAAATGGGGTTCTTTTTTGGAACCCCGAAACATCCCCAGCAACTTCTCCCAATAGAAGTCCAAAGGATGAAAAAATGGTTCAAACCACTGATGGGTCCATTCCTTTTCAGATTGTTCTATTACATGGAGGCAGGGAATAGTGGGCCCAAACGCAGAGATGAGGCAGGCCGGCAGGAGAAGGTTGGACTCAAAGATTTAATTAACAAAAAGGTAGGATACAAAGGATCCAAAAACAGAAAAAACACAAGGAGTCATGAAATGGAAGGGCAGGGACGCAACATACACAAACACAGGACCTGGACACAAAACAATCTGACAAGACACAAAGGGAAACAAAGAGGCTAAATACATGAGGTAGGGAGCAAACAAGGAATAGGTGGTACAATCAAGTGAAACACATTAGGAGAGAGAGCGTAATCAAAAAAGGCGGGAAAACAGAAGTAAAACTAGACAGGACAATACAGAAAACCAATAAAACCTCAAAATAAAACAGGAAACAGAAATATACACAGAGAACAGAAAAACACAAAACAGGAAAATTTCACACAACGGAACAGGAGACATACAGGAATCATAATACAGGCAACAGAAATGTCCACAACCACAAAACACACACAGTAAAACACATCCAAACACACAGTAAAACACATCCAAACACACACAGTAAAACACATCCAAACACACACAGTAAAACACATCCAAACACACACACACACACACACACACACACAGTTAGACAAACACACACACACACACACGCACAAACACACAGACACAAAAAGACACACAGGCAGACACACACACACAAACACACTCACACAAACACAGTGACAAAAACAGACACATACACACACGCACCCATACACACACACAGACATTCACAGACACACACACACACACACACAGAGACAGACAGAGAACTACACACAGTCACACACACACACACGTGCAGACACACATACAGTCAAACACAGACATACACACAAAACACAGAGACAGACAGAGAGCCACACACAGTGACACAAAAAGACACACACACACACGGAAACAAATACACAAGCAGACACACACACACACACACACACAAATACATACAGACACACACACACAGAGCTACACAAAAACACACACGCACATATACACACACATGTGCAGACACACATACAGTCAAACACAGACATAGACACACACACACACACACACACACCCAAACACAAATACATACAGACACACCCAAACACAAATAGACACACCCAAACACAAATACATACAGACACACCCAAACACAAATAGACACACCCAAACACAAATACACCCAAACACACACACACACACCCAAACACAAATACACCCAAACACACACACACACACACACACACACACACACACACACACACACACACACACAGTGAGGAAAATAAGTATTTGGACACCCTGCTATTTTGCAAGTTCTCCCACTTGGAAATCATGGAGGGGTCTGAAATTGTCATTGTAGGTGCATGTCCACTGTGAGAGACATAATCTAAAAAAAAAAATCCAGAAATCACAATGTATGATTTTTTAACTATTTATTTGTATGATACAGCTGCAAATAAGTATTTGAACACCTGAGAAAATCAATGTTAATATTTGGTACAGTAGCCTTTGTTTGCAATTACAATGGTCAAACGTTTCTTGTAGTTTTTCACTAGGTTTGCACACACTGCAGGAGGGAGTTTGGCCCACTCCTCCACACAGATCTTCTCTAGATCAGTCAGGGTTCTGGGCGCTGGAGGGAGCTCAAACTGCGTGTTTCTCAGCGACAGCTGAGAAACACCCAGTTTGAGCTCCCTCCAAAGATTCTCTATTGGGTTTAGGTCTGGAGACTGGCTAGGCCACATCAGAACCTTGATATGCTTCTTACAGAGCCACTCCTTGGTTATCCTGGCTGTGTGCTTCGGGTCATTGTCATGTTGGAAGACCCAGCCTCGACCCATCTTCAATGCTCTAACTGAGGGAAGGAGGTTGTTCCCCAAAATCTCGCAATACATGGCCCCGGTCATCCTCTCCTTAATACAGTGCAGTCGCCCTGTCCCATGTGCAGAAAAACACCCCCAAAGCATGATGCTACCACCCCCATGCTTCACAGTAGGGATGGTGTTCTTGGGATGGTACTCATCATTCTTCTTCCTCCAAACACGGTTAGTGGAATTATGACCAAAAAGTTCTATTTTGGTCTCATCTGACCACATGACTTTCTCCCATGACTCCTCTGGATCATCCAAATGGTCATTGGCAAACTTAAGACGGGCCTTGACATGTGCTGGTTTAAGCAGGGGAACCTTCCGTGCCATGCATGATTTCAAACCATGACGTCTTAGTGTATTACCAACAGTAATCTTGGAAACGGTGGTCCCAGCTCTTTTCAGGTCATTGACCAGCTCCTCCCGTGTAGTCCTGGGCTGATTTCTCACCTTTCTTAGGATCATTGAGACCCCACGAGGTGAGATCTTGCATGGAGCCCCAGTCCGAGGGAGATTGACAGTCATGTTTAGCTTCTTCCATTTTCTAATGATTGCTCCAGCAGTGGACCTTTTTTCACCAAGCTGCTTGGCAATTTCCCCGTAGCCCTTTCCAGCTTTGTGGAGGTGTACAGTTTTGTCTCTAGTGTCTTTGGACAGCTCTTTGGTCTTGGCCATGTTAGTAGTTGGATTCTTACTGATTGTATGGGGTGGACAGGTGTCTCTATGCAGCTAACAACCTCAAACAGGTGCATCTAATTTAGGATAATAAATGGAGTGGAGGTGGACATTTTAAAGGCAGACTAACAGGTCTTTGAGGGTCAGAATTCTAGCTGATAGAAAGGTGTTAAAATACGTATTTGCAGCTGTATCATACAAATAAATAGTTATAAAATCATACATTGTGATTTCTGGATTTTTGTTTATAGATTATGTCTCTCACAGTGGACATGCAACTACGATGACAATTTCAGACCCCTCCATGATTTCCAAGTGGGAGAACTTGCAAAATAGCAGGGTGTTCAAATACTTATTTTCATCACTGTACATGCACGCACACACACAGTGACACAAAAAGACCCACATACAGACACACACACAGTGACACAGACACACACACATACACACCTACAGACACACTCACGCATGCACAGACACACACACACCTACAGACACACTCACCCATGCACACACACACACACTCACTCACACATACACACCTACAGACACACTCACCCATGCACACACAAACTCACACACAAACACACAGAGACAGACAGACACGCACACACACACACCCAGACCCACACAAAAACACAGTCACACACACCTACCCAGACCCACACAAAAACACAGTCACACACACACAGTGACACGAATAGACACACACACAAACAAACACACACACAAACACACACACACACACACACAGAGATATACAGAAACCCACACACACAATCACACACACACACAGAGATATACAGAAACCCACACACACAATCACACACACACACACACACACACACAATCACTCACACACACACACACACACACACACACACACAATCACACACACAATCACACACACACATTGACACAAAAAGACCCACATACAGACACACACACACACACACACACACACACACACACACAGAAACACACACACCCACCCAGACCCACACAAAAACAGACACACACACACACACCCAGACCCACACAAAAACACAGTCACACACACAGTGACACGAACAGACACACACACAAACCCACACACAAACACACACACACATAAGCCTATAAATGCACACACACACAAACAATCACACACACACAGTGACACAAAAAGACCCACATACAAACACACACTCACACAGTGACACACACACATACACACCCATGCACACACACACACTCACACACAAACACAAAGAGACAGACACACACACACACACACACAGAGCTACATAAACACAAACACACACCCAAACACATCCAAACATATACATGCACGCACACACACAAAATCACACACACAGTGACACAAAAAGAAACACATACAGACACACACACAGTGACACAGACAAACACACACACAGTGACACAGACAAACACACAAATACGCACACACACACAGTGACACAGACAAACACACAAATACGCACACATACACACCCACCCAGACCCACACAAAAACACAGTCACACACACACACACACACACACACACACACACACAGAAACACACACACAAACAGAAACACACACAAACCCATGCACACAGATATACACAAACCCCCACACACACACATACACACAATCACACATTGACACAAAAAGACCCACATACAGACACACACACACACACACACAAACACACACCTACAGACACACTCACCCATGCGCACGCACACACACACACACACACACACACACACACAAACCCACACACACAGATATACACAAACCCACACACACAGATATACACAAACCCACACACACACAGATATACACAAACCCACACACACACAATCACACACACACACACACATTGACACAAAAAGACCCACATACAGACACACAGTGACACGAACAGACACACACACAAACCCACACACAGATATACACAAACGCACACAATCACACACACACACACACATTGACACAAAAAGACCCACATACAGACACACACAAACCCACACACACAGATATACACAAACACACACACAAACATATACACGCACACACACACACACACAAACATGCACACACGCACACACACACACACAAACATGCACACACACACACACACAAACACACACACACACACACACAAACACACACACAAACACACACACACACAGTGACACAAAAATACCCACATACACACACACACACACACACACACACCCATGCACACACACACACACACACACACACAGACACACACACACCCAGACACACACATCCAAACACACACACACACACACACACACACACACACACACAGAGAAACACACATCTATACACACATGCACACGCACACACACACACACATCCAAACATATACAGTGCCTTGCGAAAGTATTCGGCCCCCTTGAACTTTTCGACCTTTTGCCACATTTCAGGCTTCAAACATAAAAGATATAAAACTGTAATTTTTGTGAAGAATCAACAACAAGTGGGACACAATCATGAAGTGGAACGAAATTTATTGGATATTTCAAACTGTTTTAACAGATAAAAAACTGAAAAATTGGGCGTGCAAAATTATTCAGCCCCCTTAAGTTAATACTTTGTAGCGCCACCTTTTGCTGCGATTACAGCTGTAAGTCTCTTGGGGTATGTCTCTATCAGTTTTGCACATCGAGAGACTGAAATTTTTGCCCATTCCTCCTTGCAAAACAGCTGGAGCTCAGTGAGGTTGGATGGAGAGCGTTTGTGAACAGCAGTTTTCAGTTCTTTCCACAGATTCTCGATTGGATTCAGGTCTAGACTTTGACTTGGCCATTCTAACACCTGGATATGTTTATTTGTGAACCATTCCATTGTAGATTTTGCTTTATGTTTTGGATCATTGTCTTGTTGGAAGACAAATCTCCGTTCCAGTCTCAGGTCTTTTGCAGACTCCATCAGGTTTTCTTCCAGAATGGTCCTGTATTTGGCTCCATCCATCTTCCCATCAATTTTAACCATCTTCCCTGTCCCTGCTGAAGAAAAGCAGGCCCAAACCATGATGCTGCCACCACCATGTTTGACAGTGGGGATGGTGTGTTCAGGGTGATGAGCTGTGTTGCCTTTACGCCAAACATAACGTTTTGCATTGTTGCCAAAAAGTTTGATTTTGGTTTCATCTGACCAGAGCACCTTCTTCCACATGTTTGGTGTGTCTCCCAGGTGGCTTGTGGCAAACTTTAAACGACACTTTTTATGGATATCTTTAAGAAATGGCTTTCTTCTTGCCACTCTTCCATAAAGGCCAGATTTGTGCAGTATACGACCGATTGTTGTCCTATGGACAGAGTCTCCCACCTCAGCTGTAGATCTCTGCAGTTCATCCAGAGTGATCATGGGCCTCTTGGCTGCATCTCTGATCAGTCTTCTCCTTGTATGAGCTGAAAGTTTAGAGGGACGGCCGGGTCTTTGTAGATTTGCAGTGGTCTGATACTCCTTCCATTTCAATGTTATCGCTTGCACAGTGCTCCTTGGGATGTTTAAAGCTTGGGAAATCTTTTTGTATCCAAATCCGGCTTTAAACTTCTCCACAACAGTATCTGGGACCTGCCTGGCGTGTTCCTTGTTCTTCATGATGCTCTCTGCTCTTTAAACGGACCTCTGAGACTATCACAGAGCAAGTGCATTTATACGGAGACTTGATTACACACAGGTGGATTCTATTTTTCATCATTAGTCATTTAGGTCAACATTGGATCATTCAGAGATCCTCACTGAACTTCTGGAGAGAGTTTGCTGCACTGAAAGTAAGGGGGCTGAATAATTTTGCACGCATGATTGTGTCCCACTTGTTGTTGATTCTTCTTTTTATATATTCATGTTTGAAGCCTGAAATGTGGCAAACGGTCTAAAAGTTCAAGGGGGCCAAATACTTTCGCAAGGCACTGTACATGCATGCAGACACACAAAATCACACACACACAGTGACACAAAAAGAAACACATACAGACACACACACAGTGACAGACACACACAAACACGCACACATACACACCTACAGACACACTCACCCATGCACACACACACTCACACACAAACACACAGAGACAGACAGAAACACACACACACACAGTCACACACAGACAGACAAAACACAGAGACAGACACAGACACACACACACACCCACCCACCCAGACCCACACAAAAACAGACACACACACACACACACACCCAGACCCACACAAAAACACAGACACACACACACCCACCCAAAAACACAGTCACACACACAATCACACAGACACACATAGACACACACAAACCCACACACACACACACACACACACACACAAACCCACACAAACCGATATACACAAACCCACACACAGATATATACAAACACACACACACACACACACAAATATGTATATGCACGCACACACCCAGACCCACACAAAAACAGTCACACACACATTGACACAAATACACACACACACACACACACACACACACACACACACAAAATCACACAGACACACACACAAAACACACTCCGACAGACACACACACATTCAAACACACAAGCACACACACACAGAGACACACACACACACAAAACACACTCAGACAGACATACACACATTCAAACACACCCACACACACACACACAGTGACACGAACAGACACACACACATTCAAACACACACAGTCACATGCAGACACACACACACACTAACACACACACACTAACACACACACACACACACACACAGCGTTTCACTATCTTTGTGGGGACCCGTCATTGACATAATGCATTCCCTAGCCCCTTACCCCAACCTTAACCATCACAACTAAATGCCTAACCTTAACCCTATACCCTCACCCTTACCATAACCTAATTCTAACCCTAATCCTAAAACCAAGTCTTAACCCTCAAACAGCCCTTTAACCTTGTGGGGTCCAGCATTTTGGGCCCCACAAAGCTGGTCGGACCCCACAAGTATACTGGACTCCCGGTTTTTGGACCCCACGAATACAGTTAAAGAACACACACAAACACGTTCTCGTTTAACTGGATTCGTGGGGACCAAGAAACAGGTGTCCAGTAAACTTGTGGGGTCCGACCAGCTTTGTGGGGCCCAAAATGCTGGACCCCACAAGGTTAAAGGGCTGTTTGAGGGTTAAGACTTGGTTTTACAATTAGGGTTAGAATTAGGTTATGGTTAGGGTGAGGGTAAGGGTTAAGGTTAGGCATTTCACTGTGTGTGTGATTGTGTGTGTGTGTGGCTCTCTGTCTGTCTCTGTGTTTTGTGTGCGAGTCTGTGTGTGACTGTGTGCGAGCGTGTGTGTGTTTGTGTGTCTGTGTGTCCATCTGTTTGTTTCACTGTGTGTGTGTCTGTGTGTGTGTGTTTATGTGTACGTATGTGTGTGTGTGTATGTGTGAGTGTTTCTGTAGGTGTGTGTATGTTTGTGTGTGTCTGTGAGTGTGTGCATGTGTGTGTCTTTTTGTGTCACTATATGTGTGACTGTGTGGCTCTCTGTCAGTCTGTCTGTGGTTTGTGAGTGTGTCTGTGTGTGACTGTATGTGTGTTTGTGTATGTGTATATTTGTGTGTGCGTGTGATTGTGTGAGTGTGGGTCTATGTGTGTGTGTTTGTGTGTGCGTGCGTGCGTCTGTATGTGTGTTGTGTGTGTGTGTGTGTGTGTGTGTGTGTGTGTGTGTGTGTGTCTTTTTGTGTCACTATGTGTGTGACTGTGTGTGTGGATCTCTGTCTGTCTCTGTGTTTTATGAGTGTGTGTGAGTGTGTTTGTGTGTGTGTCTGTTCGTGTCACTGTGTGTGTGTGACTGTGTGTGTATGTGTGAGTGTGTCTGTGTTTATGTGTGTGTGTGTGTGTGTGTGTGTGTCAGTCTGTGTCTGTATGTGGCTCTCTGTCTCTGTGTTTTGTGTGTTTGTGTGTCTCTGTGTGTGTGTGTGTGTGTGTGTGTTTGTGTGTGCGTGCGTGCGTGCGTCTGTATGTGTGTCGTGTGTGTGTGTGTGTGTGTGTGTGTGTGTCCGTGAGTGTGAGTCTGTGTGTGTGTCTGTGTGTGTGTCTTTTTGTGTCACTATGTGTGTGACTGTGTGTGTGGATCTCTGTCTGTCTGTCTCTGTGTTTTATGAGTGAGTGAGTGAGTGAGTGAGTGAGTGAGTGTGTGTGTGTGTGTGTGTGTGTGTGTGTGTGTGTGTGTGTGTGTTTTGTGCGTGTCTGAGTGTGTTTTGTGTGTCTGTGTGATTGTGGGTGTGTATTTCTGTGTCACTGGGTTTGTGACTGTGTTTTTGTGTGGGTCTGTGTGTGTCTGTGTTTTGTCTGTCTCTGTGTGTGTGTGTGTGCGTGTGTCTGTGTCACTGTGTGTGTGTGTGTGTGTGTGTCTGTGTCACTGTGTGTGTGTGTGTGTGTGTGTGTGTGTGTGTGTGTGTCTGTATGTGGGTCTTTTTGTGTCACTGTGTCTGTGATTGTGTGTGGCTCTCTGTCTCCGAGTTTTGTGTGAATATCTGTATGTGACTATGTGTGTGTGTGTGCGTGCATGTATATGTTTGGATGTGTGTGTGTGTGTGTGTGTGTGTGTGTGTGTGTGTGTGTGTGTGTGTGTTTGGGTGTGTGTTTCTGTTTGTGTAACTGTTTGCGTAGCTGTCTGTGTGTGTGTCTGTGTGTCTGTGTGCTCGTGCGTGTGTGTGTGCGTGCGTATGTGTGTCTGTATGTATTTGTGTTTGGATGTGTGTGCGTGTGTGTGCGTCTGTGTGTGTGTGTGTGTGTGCGTGTGTGTGCGTCTGTGTGTGCGTGTGTCTGTATGTGGGTCTTTTTGTGTCACTGTGAGTAGTATATACTGTACGGGTTTGCGCGTGCACGTATAGGGTACAGGTTTGCGCGTGCACGTGAGGTCACGTGATGTCGTCACGTGCACACGCGTGCACGTACCCCCATTGATTGTTACGCACGTGTCTTTCTAGCGTTGTGATTGGTCGGGCGCTCGAGCTGCGCGCGCAGCAAGGGAAAAAATTAAAATTGCTAAAAATTAAAATATAAAAAAATAAAAAAAATAAAAAAATATTTTTTTTTAAAACGCCTAAAAATAAATGAAATTAATATCGTCCGGTTTGTAGTGCCCCCTGAGGGTGAAGGGAAGTCCGTGAGAACCGTAGCCATAACTGCACAGAGTGTCCTGTCGTTGTATGGTGGAGTTTGTATTGTGTATTCCTAAAAGCGTTAGGGTTAGGCTATGTCTCAACATGTCTGAAAAAGTAATGTGCCCCCCCTATGACGGTGATGCTGTTATAGGGGAGGGTTATGGAGGAGTATAAAGGGCTATGTCTCGACCTGTCTCGCCTATTTTTACCTACTGTTTTTAGTTAGCTAGCTAGCCAGTTCGTTTTGTGCCTTCAAATCATCTCAAGCAGACCGCCGGCGCATTTTTCTTTTTAACTCCTGGGAGAAAGCAAGAGGAAAAAAAAACATCTTACAGCCATGTCTACACATCGATTTGAATATCAAGTTGGATCAACGGTTGAAGAAGAAGGTACGGTTGATACACACGCTCCCAGTGCATTTGAATTGAGACCCAGTACGTTGAAGATGATCCGTGCACCCCGTAAAGAGTTATGGGGAGGAGGTGAGACTAATACTGAAGCAACAGCAGGTTTGAGCCAGGCCCCCAGAAAAAAGAGATTCCGACCCGATATCTTTACGTCAAGCATGTCAGAGTCGTGTACAGCTGATATGGAATATGCGGGCGACAATGGTTACTGTTATTCAATTAGCTACAGTTCCGGATATGTGACATTAGCTGTGTATACTAGTGTTGTGGCCGATTTATCTAGCAATGCTAAAACAGCCTGCACAATGGCGGTGAAAGACTGGAGTCTTTTTCGTGACGTTGTCTGCCCCGATCTTGACAATCCTGGCTTTCCTGAGCTAGTGTATGTGTCTCAATGGGACACCTGCATTGGGTCCAGTATCTATCGTGTTGAAGCAGACCGCTTCACCAGAACTGCAGAGGATTTTATTTTCCTTCGCGTATGCACCGAAAGGGAGAAGTTAGTTGCAGCCAGAGGACGTGAAGAATGGAAGTTAAAATCCCTACCCTGTATCTAACGAGGAATATGAGAAATGGTTTAAAAACGGGTTCTTTATACAATGGTGCGACTGGGAGATATTGAAGACACAGTTTGATACCATTGACTATGTCATCAGAAGAGACAAAATAAGGAATTCTTATGAGAACATAAGAAAAAGATTGATATTTGAGGACGATGATCAACAGTCTCAGCCCCTCCCCAAGACCCTCTATAGACCTAAAATCGTCAGACAAAGACTAACAAAACGGTGGGTCTAATTTGTAGGTGCTAATTATTTGGCAAAATAGTTAAAATGCTTTTATATTATTTTGTTTGCTACTGTGATTGTAATGTGTGCTTTTTTTTCTTCCCAGAGGATCTAGAGATGTGTCATTCGTCCGGCAGAAAGACACCTAACACCTCTGTGTTATTTGACCCCCTGACGGTCTTCGGCTCTCCTCAATCCCTTTCATCATCATCATCATCAACAACCCCCACTCTAAGCCCGGAACACTTCCTGGCACCGCCGCCTATGACCCCTCCTCTGCCTCCCTCTCTATTGATATGCTCCCCACCGCGTCAAACACATGCACATCCGTCTACCCCCTCAACGTATGCTGTATTACAACAGGATGATGTCGGGGCTTGTTCGGACACTGTGACGCATGATCAGCCGGACGGTGTGGTGTCATCGTTGTTTATAGATAGCGTTAAAACAGCGTCTCTACATCTTCTTAACATTGTTCTTTACCAGTATTTGGAGGAGCGGTGTTATGGCTGTCAGATCAATCATCCGAGCCAGAAACAGCATGACTGTATAGAAGGGCTACCAGAACACTTCTACGCTGTCCACTTTGAACAGATTATGAAAAGACTATTGACTGATAAATTCATCGGAGTTGTGCAGCGTTTTCTGTCCTTTAAACATCTCAAGGCCGGTGAGGGTAGAATCCTCGGAGTATCAGAAACAGTTTTGCACGAGTTGAAAACGGCTGAAGATGTCACGACTAAAATCAGTGCTATGTATGACTCTATGATAGGTGATGATGTGGTTAAAATAGCCGAAATTAGAGAGATTAGTGACTATTGGAGGGATTTATATGGTAGAAAGAACTAACAGTGTGAAAATATGGGGAATTGTATGCATGATGTATAATCATATCAGTGAGCGATATCACATATCACGTATATCTGGTATTTTAGATCGAGCCATTGCTAATAACGTGAATGATGTTACAAAATACCAATGTAAGAGTGATGCTGTAGATCGTACAGATGTGCGTAGGTTAGAAAAATTGATGGTGCTTGTAAGAAGACAACATAGCGCCACTCCTTGGGAGGATCTGTTACAGATGTTGTTATCAATGTTAATGACACGAGAGAGTATAGCGGAAACATTTTGTGATGTCATAGCTAACATTACACACAATTTTAAGATGTTAAAAGTTTATCACCTGCTTACAATGTATACAATGCTTGTAGATACAGTGAGTTTGTATGTGAAAGAAAAACACTATACCGACGTCTTGCAGGATTTGCAAAAAGTACATATATTCATAATCAGTAAAAGCAATGTATCCGTATTAGTCAAGATGCTATCTATGATAGAAGCGGTTTCGCTGTCTTCATGACTTTCGTATGTATGAATGCGTTTGGTTGTTTTGTGAAATAAAAAAAAGGATGACATAACACTATCGTGATCACTTGTGTTTTAACGAATCATGGAGAAGGTTATGCAAAAAATATACTACGATCCTGCCCACCCAGGGGCTCTAGGAGGTGTACACAAACTTCGTGATTCCGTCAAAGAATGTACTGGGTTGTCTCCATCGATCCCCGCTGTTAAAAAGTTTCTTTTGCGGGAGGATGCGTACACTCTACATGCACCTGTCTTGAAACATTTCCCCAGAAACAGGGTGATTGTTAATGGTATCGATAAACAATTTCAGGCTGATTTGGTCGATATGACGGAATATTCTACGGAAAACGATAATGTGCAATATTTATTGACATGCATTGATGTGTTTTCTAAATATGCATGGGTAATATGTCTTAAAAACAAAACGGGTCCCGTTGTCACAAGTGCCTTTAAAGAAATATTGGAACAAGGACGCGTACCTCTGAAACTTCAAACAGATGCCGGAAAAGAGTTTTATAATAAGGTTTTTCAAAAATTGATGACTCTATATAAAATTCACCATTTTTCCACAACGAACGAAACAAAAGCAAGTGTTGTTGAGCGTTTCAACCGGACTTTCAAAACCAGAATGTGGAGATACTTAACGGCTGTTAACTCACGTCGCTATATTGATGTGCTACAAGATATGGTCACTGCTTACAACTCTGCATACCATAGTTCAATAAAAATGGCTCCAACCGCTGTGTGTAAAGACAATGAGAAAACAGTCTTTAACACTCTGTACAAACTGAAACCGCAGGGAATGGTACTGTTTAAATTTCAGACGGGCGACACAGTTAGGATATCAAAGCACAGAGGTGTGTTTCGCAAAGGTTACGAACAATCCTTTACAGATGAGTTTTTTACAATATCAAAACGTATAGGCAGGACTCCTCCCGTTTATATACTAAAAGACAACAGTGGAGAGCTCTTGACAGGGACTTTTTACGAAGCAGAGTTACAGGCTGTAATTATAGACAAAAACAAAGTGTTTAAAATTGAGAAAGTGCTGGATAGAAAGAAAACAGGTCGTAAAAATCTAGTACTTGTGAAATGGTTAGGATGGCCCGAGAAATTCAATTCATGGATCTCTGAAAAAGACAATTGATGTAAGATAATAGAGCCGGGCATGCTCTTAAAACTAGTCATTGTGATTTGTTAGCGAAAGGTGACGGAGCTATGAATAAGAACGTTTTTTTTTGTTACGCTGCCTAGTAATGCATCGCCCATAGTGTATCCAAATAATAAGATTTGGCAGTTCAGAACAAAACTAGCAAAACCGCTCATATTACATCAGGCGTATGAAGTTGGTCTTATCGAAATACAATATCCCCGGGTCTGGAATAGTTTCAGTGAGAGCGATGCCAAGATTGAATTCTTCGACACAAAAACGAAACTGCTCAATAAGCTAAGGCTAACAGTTGGCTCTTATAACACGATCGACAGCCTTGTTAAAGAATATAATATGAAATGTGTGTCTAACCCAATCCTTTCACACATAACGATGAGTCACAACCATATCACTAATAAGATATTTTTCACGGGAGGAGATGGATGGCATATTGTGTTTAAGGGACGTCTGGCCGAAATTCTAGGGTTCATTCCAGACACTGTGTTCGAAATCCACGTTGGACCCCATTTAAAATGTATAGCTCCGCACCCTGCCGACATTCACGGCGGCCGTTATAATATATTTATTTATAGTGACATTGTGGACTACCAGCTAGTCGGCGATAGTCATGTACCCCTGCTGCGGTGTATAAATATCTCCGATGAGGTCAAACGTATGCCCACTCTGAGTTACGACAACCCTCACTACACATCGTTGTCACGCTCCACTATTACTGACATTCAAATAGATCTACGAGACGACCAGAACCAGCACATACCTTTCTCATACGGAAAAGTAATTGTCAAACTACATTTTAGACCTGTGAAACAACATTAAAAATGCGGAAAGCGTACACAGCTGATGATGGAAGGTATATGTCCTACTATATGAATCAAGCCGGTGGAGACCTGCCCGGTTTCATAGGATCCCCCACCCAATACGGGTCTGGTTTAGGCGGTGTTTTCCGAACCCTATTTCGAATGGCTGTCCCTCTTTTAAAAAAGGGTTTTAATCTAGCCAAACCTCACCTGAAAACAGCCGCCACAGGTATTATAGGAGATGTTGTGTCTAATGTCAGGAATGCCGTAGCATCCAGGCAGCAGGGAAAAGGTCTCATGGTGTACAGGCGCAAAGCGTTAAAAAGAACCCCTTCAGGATGTGGGCGTAACCAGGGTGTGAACAAAAAACATAAAAACACACGCAAAAAACGAAGGGTCCTCAAAAAGAAGACATCTGTCCGTAGTCCCAGAGCTCCAAACCGACGATCATTGTTCCTGACAAAAGACATATTTTCGATTAACTTTAAGAAATTAATCATGTCATTCATTCATAATCAGTCGGAAGAGTGTGTGAAGACAGAACTGGACCTATTTACAGTCCCGTACACCCAGACATCTATCGAAAAATCAACATTTCTAGAAGTACCGCCCATGTCCTCTCTAACAGACAGTGGGCCTATAGAGTTTTTCATATCTGCTAGTGGAGAAGACTATCTAGACCTGAACGATTCGTATCTGTACACACGTGTGAGGATTACAAATCCTGACGGCACATTGCTGGCTAATGCCGCTGATGTGGGTTTTATAAACTATCCTGGATGCAGTCTTTTTTCCCAAGTAGATATAATGCTAGGGGATAGGTTGATTAGCCAATCTTCAAATACGTATCCGTACGGAGGGATTATTGAATGTTTGCTAAACTATGGAAAAGAAACACTGGATACACAGTTCAGCACTGGCCTGTTCTGTAAAGACACCGGTGGAAAAATGGAGGAGACATCTATTACAGGAGATAATTTGGGGTTAGAGCAACGGGGTGCATACACTGGTGAAAGCCGTATTGTGGAATTAATATCACCAATACATGCTGACTTGTTTTTTCAAGAAAAACTTTTGATAAATGGTTTGGACATCTCGCTAAAATTCATCAGGTCAAAAGATGACTTTGTACTAATGACCCCTGGAAATGTTCAATTCACAGTGAAAATAATGTCTGCTAGTCTGTAAAGAAGATATCAGTGTCTCCTACTGTGAGACTAGCTCATAGTAGAGCTCTACAGCATACTAATGCCAAATATTCTATTGACAGGGTAGCCATAAAAACATTTTCCATTCCGGCAGGTACGAGGGTCTGTAGCCAAGAGAATTTATTTATTGGGCAGATACCAAAATTCGTAGTCTTGGCTTTTGTTGATAATGAAGCATACACAGGCTCATATGCTCGTAACCCTTTTAATTTCGGGCACTATGACACTGAGTTTATATGCCTATACGCCGACGGACAGCCACACCCTGCAAGGCCTTTTCAACCCCTTTTTCAAAGAGGGCAATATGTACGAGAATATTATCAGCTGGTGGAATCAACAGGTCGTCATTTAAAAGATCGATCACTGTCCATAACACGTTCCGATTTCGGGGCTGGATATACACTCTTTTGTTTCAATTTGGAACCGGATGGTGGTGGGTCAGGAAACGTCTCGCTGATTAAGAACGGCAACGTTCGCTTGGAAACACGCTTCAGAAACCCACTACCACGTACGGTGACCCTTATCTGCTATTCCGTTTTTGATTTTGTAATTGAAATATCTAACCAAAGACAAGTCCTATTTTACCACTACTAAAGATGAATACAATAGAACTCACTAGTGTTCTTAGAAAAAGAATGACTAGAGACACAAATTTCTTAGGAGTAAGGCCCTGTGATCAACTGCCAAAAACCGTCGTTTGTAAATTACCTGCTATGCTAGTTGTAAATACTGACCCTAGCGATAAACCGGGCCAACATTGGCTCGGTATTTACATAACCGAGAACAAGCATGGTTTGTTTTTGATAGTTTCGGACACCCCCCTAGCTTTTTTCCTCAAGAAATCAACCATTTCCTCTTAAAAAACTGCGTGGAGATGTACCATTCAGCTATACAAGTGCAAAATAATTATTCTACAACATGTGGTCAACACTGCGTTTTCTTTTTATGTCATATCCAGAAAAAAATTCCTTATTCAAAAGTTTTGAACATGTATGGTCCTAATCTTGTATGCAACGACACGATGGTCACCCATTTTGTTAGCAGAATACATCCATATGTGTGTCACAATCAGAATTTTAAATGTGTACAATGTTCATGCGCTACCTACAGGTAAAAAAAAAAAAAAAAAAAAAAAAGTATTGTGTAATGATGTTTTCCAATAAAGAATGTGGAATATATTGATCTTACAATGTCTTAATGTTTTATTCCTTTTATTATTTTGTAGAGCTATACAGAAAAAATGCATTCATCAGATAAAATTAATATAAAAAACACATTCATTTACAGGTTACAGGTTACATTCAACACTGTCTTTTCACATCCATCAATAAAGAAAATATTGCAAACAGAGAAATAATAATAATAAAAAAATAGGTTAAATAGGAAAATATAAAATTAAATGTAAACACATTCATTTAGTGTTACTGGTTACATCCAACACTGTCTTTTTCTTGTTTTTGTCACATCCTTGAATAAAGAAAATACCCCTCAATCGAAAAATAATAATAAAAACAGATTAAAAAAGGAAAATACACAATTATTGTAAAACAGTCATTGCTGTTACAGGTTACATTCAACACTGTCTTTTGTTTTTGTCACATTCTTGAATAAAGAAAATACCCCTCAATAGAAAAATAATAAAAATAGGTTAAAAAGGAAAATATAAAATTATTGTAATAATAATAGAAAATATAAAAATAGATTAAAAACTGGCCCAACGAGTCTTAGTAATGGCGGGTGTAATACTAATGGGTCTAGGAGTACTAGTTGCTCGTAAATCAGACGATGTGCTATGTATAAAGGAAGGGGCCATTCTTATTTCTCTACGCATGCGCGGGGTACATAATTCAGACATTGGCAATTGTGTATTAGTTTCATCCCGTTCACCTGTTTTAAATGCCTCAATAGAGCGGCGTACCATCGTGTTTGGGATTACGGATAGTGGCACATTTAAGCTGGCTAACGTTTTTAAAAATATGTTCCACCCTTTTGGTCTTGAACGATCTGAAACATTATTATGCGTTGTTACACTTTTCAGTAGATCATACAGATGACTACCTGGCACAGGCTTATCTTCAACAACGATTTCTCCGTTATTTGACCACGCAATCTTATTATTACGGGATAACGAAGTGATTATGTATTCAGCGTTGCGTTTATTCCTGGAGGGCATATGTGCCAATACTTCTGCTCTTATCATATCGTCTTGTGCGATAGCGTCTTGTGACTCAGACATTGAGGCGTCAGCCTTTGAGGATTCGTCAGGCAGTGATAATGTAATCACACTTTTCTCACGCTCCCCCTGTCTCGCCAAGGCTAGGTATCGCTGCAGAATACTTGAATATTTTTTTGCTTTTTCATATACATTGATGTCAGGTTGTTTCAATATTTCACTCATGGCTCGATCCAATTCACTTTGTACAGACTGTCGCAGAGATACATTTGAGGAGTCAGTTGTTTGAGGCTGTTGTAATGTCGCTAATTGATTTTGAGGAACCAGAAACATTTTCTGAGTGTGTTCCATTTCAATTCCTGTTGATAAGACTTGCTATGAACGGGATTGCGGCGCCAAGTAGAGGCAATAGAAACCCACCTGTTTGGTTGATTGTCTTTTTTTTTTTTAAATGTTTGATTTTTTTATCAGCTATTAGTCTAATCACTTTCTTCTTCTTCTTTAACAGCTTGTACTGAATATTAGACAGTGGTATGTTACCTCTTAACACATTCAAAGCTATTTCACAAAGCGCATTAATAAAGTCTGGACTGGCATTGCTCACAATAACACCTCTTGCTCTGGGTGATGCCTTATGTAGCATGTCTAACATTGTAAAATTCCGTTCCATTCGGTTTGACATTACACTTTTTTTCCTCGGAATGTATACAACCTGCTGAGGCGATAGCAGAGAGGATCTGAGTCTTAAAATATCGGGGGTTGTGGCTTTATAATCTATCAACAGATATCCGTACGGGGAACTTGTGGCATCGTTGAAAGCCTCTAAAAAATATTTAGTATTTCCAGGGAACATTTGTCGTCCCAGTAAGCTTATCTGATGCTGATCTCTAGCATTTTTGAAAAGAATTATATAATTTGTGTTCAAACTGATTGTACGACTCGCTTTACCTTGAATGAACAGATTCTGCACTAGATATATACAACTGATATTTCTGTGATGGACATACTGTGTAAAAAAATTTTGAACTTCCAAATTATCACTGGCTCGATCCATTAAATCATCAATCACTAACAGATTATTCTTAGCAGGTGGAAGAAGCGCATCGTCACAGAACGATTCAGGGAGTCCTTCCACAAAATTTATATTCACCGTTTTAAGCAATTGATCGTATATTGACTGCCAGCATGAATAGATGTATACAATGTTATCTATTTTTTGTGAAATAACAGAGGACATGTTTTCAATAATGTCTTTGACAAAACATGTTTTCCCACAATTAGAGGGCCCACTAATAACGACGCTGAAAGGGTGTTGTAGCCTACCATCAAATTCTGCAACATGCCTGATGTTATTACTAGTAGCCATAAGGAACCGTTGTATAGTCGCGGAGCACGCGTCGCTTGTTGTAAACAACCTGTACTTTCCGCGTCAGTGTGTCGTTTTTGAGATGAAACTGTTTTTTGTCGCGTTTTATTGTGAATGCATTTGTGGTCAGATGTTAGGAGGCTGCTGATTGGTCACAAATGCTTGAACAAGACCAATTAAAGATTCATGTGTAACCACTTTGGCATTTTCGGCATTAAGGGTCACACCCTTGCATTTAACCTGTGTCTGGCCTTGTGTCGTCCTATAAGCATAGCATTTAGGACCGCCCCAAACAAACTGTTATATAGTCCTCTGTAGGGGCCCCGCAGACTTGCTCACTGTTGAGATCATCAGTTAATTCACCAAGGTAAGGGCCGAGAGGGGGGATCCACTCATCGCCTCGGGTTGTGAAGATAATGCTGTCAGTGTCACAGTACAAAACACGTTCCTGAAGCGTATCCAGCAAATCATATAGTTCCATACGTGCATAGGCGGTGGTCATAGTGCCTATAAAAACATTCACATCTTTTACTCTGGATACTTGACCATCTGTGTATCGCCACTGGACAATAGCTACCTCTGGCGAGATAAATGAGAACTGTCGAACATCAAAAGTATCGCTGAACATGAGCTGTGTGAACCGGGACGGATCTGTTATGAGTTCAGCAGTCGTCATATTGTTACGCATAGCAAAGCGTCCCCACAAGTTGTTCAAAATTGATTTATTGGTATTTCTGACTGCTTTGTTAACACATATCTTGGCTGGATCCAGACGTATGCCTTCGCGTACATAGTAGCCATCTATGTATTTTTTTTTTCGTCTTACGTTTTGATATGCCCGGGATATCCTGAAGCCTCTTGCTTGCGTTTAAGAAATGTCTTAACATAGGCTTTAAAAAGCTGGTCCGTTTTTTTCTGGGAAATGCCAAACCTCGTCGATTGCAACTATCTTATACCCTTTCGCTATGGCTTTTTGTAATTCAAACGACACCCACACCCCAGACAGCTGTCGCTCTTGGTCGCTATGTGCACACTGGGTTGTCTGATTCATCTGAACGGCACACACAGCACATAGAGGGAACATCAGTTTACCGTTACAGTGATACGGCAGTACGGGGTGGTACAGTCCTCTGGGGGGCACAACTGTGCATTTCACAATACCAAAGTATGTGTTTATGTCATCAAAATCCTTGTGTATTATCTGAGGATGGCCTATTGGATAATCTCTTTTGGCCTGAACAGTTGGGTACAAACTTGTGAAATCATAGTAGCGAATTTTCTCACCATTTTCTACCTTGTGGTACAGCTTCATAGCATTCGTTCGGCCTCCAAAGAGGGCTTCTCAAGGATTGAGACGCGCTGGCTTTTCATACGTTAACATGAACTCCTTAACGGCCGGGTTATTGCACACATCCTGCCGCCAATCACACTCCCACTTCACCACAACAGTTAGGCCGTACACATTTTTTAGAGCAGTCACTCTGTTATGGAACTCTATGCGCAGTTCACCCTGTGTTTTTTTTTTGGTGAGAGGGTTGATTTCCACTTGTGCGTAGCACTTATCACAGCCATGAAAGAAGCATCCGTTAAATTCATAACATGTGTTTGTGGCTTCACAATAGCCATCTGCAAAGAACGGGCCAAATGACTTTTCACCTCTGTTCAGAGCGTGTTGTATGTCAATACCCTCGCTGCTTGCAACATACTCTAACCACTGTATTGAAATGTCAGAATACGTCTTGTTTTGCCTAATGTAAGCACCCTCGTACGTCAGAGCAACTGTGTCTTTGGGTAGGAACAGAGTTTTAAACACGCCCATACAGGAGGAGGCCATTGTCGCATATGCAAACGGATCTAGACCGGTGCACTCATGGAAGGCTTCTCTGTATATCTGGCATGCTTTACGCAAAACTGTCACATCGTTAACACAATAGGTGCGCAGCTCTTTTCGAAAGTCAAAGGGTGTGTCACAGACGTAGCGTACCAGTCAGTGAACGTTTTCTTACACTCGTCAGTCATAGCATCATAACCGTATAGAGCAGGCGGCGGATATGGTCCGATATAATTCTCATTCTCTCGTGTGTTGAAGGCGTGGGGGAAGAACCCCTTCAGAAGATCTGAGAATCCCATGGCAGACGGGGTTTTAGACAGGGGCATTGTTATGAAACTGAATGAGTCTATCCAGCGTTGATTGTAAGTAGAATCGTACATCAGAAGCACCCTAGAACCTCGCATAGTAATAGTTGGACAAAGTTTCTGGCTCACCATATACTCTAAAACTATATAACTGTCAAAACCTGATGCATTGTGGGCTATAAAAGTATAGCCTTTGTATTTCTCCCGTCTGTAGTTCTGAATGAATGAAGCGACACAGTTTGAGGTTTCGTAACAGTTTCTTACCATCCATATCCATAATGCACACAAAATTAGCTTCATGGCGACCCTCAGTACAACGTGTCTCAAAATCGTAAAAGAGATACTTATCACTACTTTCTTCGCGTTTGAGGGGCTGTATAAAGCATTCGTGCGTTGTGCCGACTGCAGGCTCTTTACAATGTAGGCATTTTGGGGTTCTACAGACGTGTGGTTTTTTAGCCGTCCGGTACGTCATGTGACAGGACTCACAATATTTGATCCGCTCGCAGGGTATGAGGCGGTGTTTCGCATCGGGTTTTTTATGGTTTTCAAAACACTGTTGCGATTTGCATATGCGTCTACAGTCTGCACATTTAATAGTTTTATTAGGTGTACAAGCAGTGTAACATACATTACAAAGAAAACCACACCTGTGCTCCAGGGCAGTGTTGTAGGTCTTGTAACAACCGTCGCAAACGTACGGTGCACCGAAGAAAGACGTCTTATTTACAATGAGATAGTAATGCTCGTTATGCAAATACAACCATGCTGTTTTCACATGTTGCTCGTCGTGTGTTTTGAAGATCTGTGTTTTTTTACAACCGGCAACGTGATGGAATATTACAATTTTCATTTTCAGATGTTTCTGAAATCTGTCAACATCAGAGAATGAAACCATATGCGTATCGTCAAAATCCAAATCCCTATGTAGCTGCTTTGCATAATTTATCTTTTCACTCGGGGACAATCTACTGTTTACATAATGTGCCAGACAGAGAGCAAAGCAGAGATTGTCATTACCGTCGTTATTCTTGGGATTGTATAAAGCATTACCTTTTACCGACAATATTTGATCGTAACCGATGCTTCCTAGTTTTCGACGGCCCCCGGGATTACCGCCCGACATATTACGAGCTATAGTCACAATTAATTCCAAAGCGTCATCGGTCAGAGAATTATCGTTACTTTGCATAGCTTGTGAGACTTGCTCCAGAAATGTATCTGTGTTGTAGCCATCGTCCGAGTTCAACATTGTTTGAATAGGGACATTCACGGCAGGGCCCCTTAACTCAACATTTAAAACACTGTCCTGTGTAGCATTGTCCAAAGCCCTCTCTATTAAACCTGTTAGGGTGCTATAAACCCTTTCAGGCACACTGCCAATATCTGTCAAATCAATATTTCGTAGGTCGACATCTTGACGAAATTCAGTAGCATTAAAAAGGGGAAACTGTCGGGATGCTATGTCAGACGTCGCCTTAGAAACACGACCCTCCCCATGCTGCACACCCCCGTGAGGATTGTCTGAGGGCGGAGGCGGTGCGCGGTACGTACTCGTGGACGGTTGTGGACTGGAGCGGTCACGAGGACAGGGACGTTTTGATGACTGCCCACGCTCCTGAGGATTTTCTGAGAGCGGCGCCGGTGCGCGGAACGTACTCGTGGACGGTTGTGGACTGACATAAGAATCTGCACATGAGCGGTTTGTAGACAGTTTGGCGGAATGACGTGTTCGCACAATATTCAAAAAGCTCTTCACCCTGAAACAAGGTGGTACGGTCGGAAAACCCTTGGGTTGAGCAGGGCTCGAAAAGATTGTTAGTAATACAACTACGCTCTGGTTGATTACCCAGGAATGGATCGACACCCTCGAGTATATTTATAGGAATAGTTACAGGGGTATTACTAATGCTACACCAATTATCTGACACAGTTAACGTGGGCTTGTATGTTGGTCTTTGTCTATGTATGACAGGAGTGTCATGTATACAGTCGTCTTCGTCATTATAGTCACATTCCTCTCTACAAACGGTGTCAAGGAGTACAGCAGAACTCTGTAAAACACCTACATCATATTCAGGGACCGGCGGCGAAGCTCCCCCATTCGTCTGGTGTGTTGTATGAGACGGCTCCGATAGGTGTGTGTCTTCACGCCCTTCTAAGTCTTCTACGGATATGATCGTCTAGGGATGATCACTCACACACACACACACACACACACACACACACACACACACACACACACACACACACACACACACACACACACACACACACACACCAACTGCTGTTTTTGGTAAAGGTGTGGCCCTTTGTCCCCTCTCAATAGAGACACCCTGTGGTTGTATTGGCGCCTGGGTACTATGTGTGAAATTCTCCTTCGGGGTCAAATGTAGAGACACCAAGCCTGCTACAGCCTTTAGCTGCTGACACAAAGGAAAAATCCATTTTTATTTTTTATAACAATATATACATTCTATAAAAATATTTTATAATAGTAGATAAGTATAGTCTGTTAGATACAAATGGTTTTCTTACCTCTGCATCAGTGCTCAGAGAAGGAGAGCCTTGAACAAAGGATGAGCGGGATCTTTTCGGTGGTAAACCTTCAGGGATTTTCTTAGCCTGAAACACAACATTACATTATTAGAACAGATTTTTTTTTTAAAATACAATACACTATTTTACTGTTTTTCTTTTTCAACCCACCTCAATAGATCTCTTCTTAGATCTCTTCTTAGACTTATGGAGACAGCCGTTTGTGCTCCATGGGGGTGACTGTGTGAAATTCTCCTTCGGGGTCAAATGTAGAGACACCAAGTCTGAAACAGCCTTTAGCTGCTGACACAAAGGAAAAATCCATTTTTATTTTTTATAACAATATATACATTCTATAAAAATATTTTATAATAGTAGATAAGTATAGTCTGTTAGATACAAATGGTTTTCTTACCTCTGCATCAGTGCTCAGAGAAGGAGAGCCTTGAACAAAGGATGAGCGGGATCTTTTCGGTGGTAAACCTTCAGGGATTTTCTTAGCCTGAAACACAACATTACATTATTAGAACAGACTTTTTTTTTTTAAAATACAATACACTATTTTACTGTTTTTCAACCCACCTCAATAGATCTCTTCTTAGACTTATGGAGACAGCCGTTTGTGCTCCATGGGGGTGACTGTGTGAAATTCTCCTTCGGGGTCAAATGTAGAGACACCAAGTCTGAAACAGCCTTTAGCTGCTGACACAAAGGAAAAATCCATTTTTATTTTTTATAACAATATATACATTCTATAAAAATATTTTATAATAGTAGATAAGTATAGTCTGTTAGATACAAATGGTTTTCTTACCTCTGCATCAGTGCTCAGAGAAGGAGAGCCTTGAACAAAGGATGAGCGGGATCTTTTCGGTGGTAAACCTTCAGGGATTTTCTTAGCTTGAAACACAACATTACATTATTAGAACAGACTTTTTTTTTTAAAATACAATACACTATTTTACTGTTTTTCTTTTTCAACCCACCTCAATAGAACTCTTATGTTTAAACCAGAGATCCTTCTTAGGCCTAACTGCTTTCACAGATACGGCTAGCGAAGCACATGGCACTCTAACACTGTTGATTTCAACAGAATGTCCTATTGAGTAGCTATCTACACTCAGGATCCTTTGTTCCGGGGTGGGGTGTCTAGACACAGAAAATATATATATATATATATATATATATATATATATATATATATATATATATATATATATATATATATATATATATATAGTCTAAAAACACAGTGATAAATTAAATAGTAATAAAAATCACATAGTAAAAGAGATAAATAGACCACTAAATACCTGTTTACAGCTTTCTTATTGCTTTCAGGATGATAATCAACAGCTACCGTAGCAACATTGTCCTGGCTCTTTGGTAGAATCACCTAATGATGCAAACTACATAAAGTATATGCCGCTTAAACGTTTTAATACACGAATGTCTGAATTAATTAAATATCTTACACTATGCTTAAACACGAGATACGCTTTTTATATTTACTCACCAGTTGTAGGCATAGTTGCAAAAGACGAAGTCTCTTTTCTTTCAACAAAAAGAATTAAAAAAGAAAAACACTTCAGAGGTCTTTTGTTGAGGAAGGCTGGGAAAAACGAGGTAAAAGTTAGCTAGCAGACGAGCTAAAACAGTAGGTACGAAAGTGAGCACCCCACCTTGAAACACGCCGTTTTAAACCTACAAGACACACCCAGGATGACGCTTTTACAAAACCAACAATAGCAAACCCCCCCCCTCCGTAACAGACGACCACGAGGTCAACGTTTTTTAATTTACGAATGGCTGAATAAAATTAAATATCTTACAACATGCTTAAACACAAGATCTGCTTTAAAATGTACTTACCAATTGTAGATGTTGCTGAAAAAAAAAACGAATCCTCTTTGCTTTCACAAAAATAGAATTAAAAGCACATTCCAGGAGGGCTTTGTTAGAGGAAAAACGTGATAGCAAGGGAGCTATCAACACAGCTTAAATGGTTTGTTAAAAAAAGTGAACAAGCTAGCATGCAAAAAGGGGTGCTATTAAAACGATGTAATGTGCTTTGCTGAAAAACGAATCATCTTTGCTTTCACAAGAATAATTTAAAAATCAAAAAAAGAACACCAGCTGGTATGGGTGTGGAAGGTCAAGAAAAAACGTGGTAACAAGTTAGCTAGCTAACAGACAAGCCAGCTAACAACCTAGCTAGCTAAAATGGTTTGTTAAAAAAAGAGCAAAATGTGGAAGGTTGAGAAAAAAAACGTGGTAACAAACTAGCGAGATAGCTAACAGACTAGTTAAAAATGGATTGTAGGCATAGTTGCAAAAAAAAAAACGAAGTCTCTTTTCTTTCAACAAAAAGAATTAAAAAAGAAAAACACTTCAGAGGTCTTTTGTTGAGGAAGGCAGGGAAAAACGAGGTAAAAGTTAGCTAGCAGACGAGCTAAAACAGTAGGTACGAAAGTGAGCACCCCACCTTGAAACACGCCGTTTTAAACCTACAAGACACACCCAGGATGACGCTTTTACAAAACCAACAATAGCAACCCCCCCTCCGTAACAGACGAGGTCAACGTTTTTTAATTTACGAATGGCTGAATAAAATGAAATATCTTACAACATGCTTAAACACAAGATCTGCTTTAAAATGTACTTACCAATTGTAGATGTTGCTGAAAAAAAAACGAATCCTCTTTGCTTTCACAAAAATAGAATTAAAAGCACATTCCAGGAGGGCTTTGTTAGAGGAAAAACGTGATAGCAAGGGAGCTATCAACACAGCTTAAATGGTTTGTTAAAAAAAGAGCAAAATGTGGAAGGTTGAGAAAAAAAAAACGTGGTAACAAACTAGGGAGATAGCTAACAGACTAGTTAAAAATGGTTTGTTAACAAGTGAGCAAACTACCCAAACAGCACGACAGTGTGAGCCCGGTCGATCCGTCTGCTAGACGCAACAGCTCCCTCGGTCACTAGAGGTCCACACGCACACACGCACACACACACAGCCGTCCCGCGAGATGTGCTCCCGGCATTACGAACGCTAGAGGCGATCCCAGGTTCGACCGCTAGAGAGACGGCATGACTTTTTCAGACATGTTGAGACATAGCCTAACCCTAACGCTTTTAGGAATACACAATACAAACTCCACCATACAACGATAGGACACTCTGTGCAGTTATGGCTACGGTTCTCACGGACTTCCCTTCACCCTCAGGGGGCACTACAAACCGGACGATATCAATTTCATTTATTTTTAGGCGTTTTAAAAAAAATTTTTTTTTATATTTTTATTTTTTTTATTTTTTTATATTTTAATTTTTAGCAATTTTAATTTTTTCCCTTGCTGCGCGCGCAGCTCGAGCGCCCGACCAATCACAACGCTAGAAAGACACGCACGTAACAATCAATGGGGGTACGTGCACGCGTGTGCACGTGACGACATCACGTGACCTCACGTGCACGCGCAAACCTGTACCCTATACGTGCACGCGCAAACCCGTACAGTATATACTACTACTGTGTCTGTGATTGTGTGTGGCTCTCTGTCTCGGAGTTTTGTGTGAATATCTGTATGTGACTGTATGTGTGTGTTTCTGTTTGTGTTGCTGTCTGTCACACACGTTCTAATCTTTGTTTCATCAGTCCACAGCATCTTATTCCAAAATGAAGCTGGGTTGTCCAAATGTGCGTTAGCATACCTCAAGCGACTCAGTTTGTGGCACGTATGCAGAAAAGGCTTCTTCCGCATCACTCTCCCGTACAGCTTCTCCTTGTGCAAAATGCGCTGAATTGTTGAACGATGCACAGTGACATCATTTGCAGGAAGATGATGTTGCAGGTCTTTGGAGGTGGGATGTGGGCTGTTTTTGACCGTTCGCACCATCCTTTGCCTTTGCCTCTCCGATATTTTACTTGGCCTGCCACTTCTGGCACAAGAACTGTGCCTGTGGTCTTCCATTTCCTCATTATGTTCCTCACAGTGGACACAGCTTACATCTCTGCGATAGCTTTTTGTAGCCTTTCCCTAAACCATAATGTTGAACAATCTTTGTTTTCAGGTCATTTGAGAGTTGTTTTGAGGCCCCCATGTCTTCAGAGGAGAGTCCAAGAGAACAACTTGCAATTGGTCATCTTAAATACCTTTTCTCATGATTGGATGCACCTGTCTTTGAAGTTCAAGGCTTAATGAGCTCACCAAACCAATTGTGTGTTCCAATTAACCAGTGCTAAGTAGTTACATGTATTCAAATCAACAAAATGACAAGGGTGCCCATTTTTTTGCATAGCCTATTTTTCAGAGTAAATTATTATGCAGCCTCAGAGGGGTGCCTAAACTTTTCCATACCACTGTAAATCAGTTTTATGTGTATTTTACCAAAGTGAGTTCTCAGTTGTGTCTAGAGCAAGACAGTCGAGGCACACAGAGAGAGCTACCGATTGACAGAGTGACACACAACCAAACACTCACTCGGAGAGAGCGAGTCGGAGTGAAGAGGTGAAGGATCGCTTTGTGACCATGACAGAGAAATGTGCGGCTGGTAGACACCATACACGCTATCGGGCACGAATCTACGGTTCAGGGTGTGAGGTGTCTATTTTTTATTTATTTATTTAGAGTGAATCTTTTTGCTTGCTGCTCTTGCGTTTGTTATGCAAGTCGCTTGGGCTAAACACGAGTGCTTTGGGGGTTGCCTAGCAACAGTAAAAAAAAAATATTTTAAAAAGTAGTGCTTTGCATCTCACATTCAAATTTTCTGTCTGATCAGGTCCTTAAACTGGGAATGAAACTTAGGGGGCATGCACACCAACCTCGTTTGGGCTGAACTTTTGTTTTTACACAAAATTGTGTAAAAACAATGGTACGAACGGAAACACTAGTACAAATACAAGGTTCCCTCACCGGTTTACCAAAATATACATAACTGTTGTGGTTTGGGACATTTCCGTTACCTGTTTGTATATTTCTGTTGCTGTTTCCTGTTTTTTTGTGGTTTATTCTGAATTGTGTATATTTTGTTAGTTCCTGTGTTCTCTGTTCTCCCTTGTGTTGTCTAGTGGCCGCCTGAGGGATTCTGCCTTCGCCGCCGGCCGCCTGAAGCATTCTGCCTTCGCCGCCGGCCGCCTAAAGGATTCAGCCCTTGCCGCCGGCCACCTGAGGGATTCTGCCTTCGCCGCCTGAGGGATTCTGCCTTCGCCGCCTGAAGGATTCTGCCTTCGCCGCCGGCCGCCTGAAGGATTCTGCCTTCGCCGCCGGAAAGATTCTGCCATCTCCGCCGGCCGCCAGAGGGGTCCCGTCTGCGCCGAGGCCTCTCTGTCCCCTGTTGCAGAGGCCTCTCTGTCCCCTGTCCCGGGGCCTCCCTGTTCCCTGTCCCTGGGCCTCCCTGTTCTCCGTCCCGAGTGGCCCCTCCCTGTTCCCGGTCCCGGGGCCTCCCTGTTCTCCGTCCCGAGTGGCCCCTCTCTGTTCCCTGTCCAGAGTGGTTCCTCTCTGTTCCCTGTCCTGAGTGGCCTCACTGTCCCGTGTGGCCCTCTGTTTCCCCCAGGCCTCTCTGGCCCTCTATTCTCCCCGAGTGCCCTCTCTGCTCCCCTGTCCCCAGTGACCTTTTTTTTTTTCCCATGGACTTTCTGCCTCCCCCGGACTCTCTCTCGCCCTCCCTGGGTTGTTTTCTGTTTTGTTTTTGTTTTTTTTGGACGTCTGGAATCCGCCCCTTGTTGCTATTTCCTGTTTTTTGTTGTTTATTCTGAATTGTGTATGTTTTGTTAGTTACTGTGTTCTCTGTTCTCCCTTGTGTTGTGTCAAGTTTCTGTGTTTAGCTGATTTCATGTTTTCTGTTGGTTTTTCCTGTTTTATTTTGATAGTCTTGTCATATCCAGTTTTACTTTCTTTGTTTTCCCGCCTTTGTTGATTACCCTGTCCCTCCTGATGTGCTCCACCTGTTCCCCAGCCCTGGTGTCACCTGTCTTGCGTCTTCTCGTTACCTAGTTTATTTAGCCCCTGTGTTTCGTTTGTATGGTGTCAGATTATTTTGTGTCCTTGTGTTTCGCCCGTCAATTTGTTTCTCCTTCTGGTCAGTTTGTGTTTCCACCCTGTCAGTTTTGTACCTGTTTTTTTGTGATCTTCCCAGCCTTCTTTTGTTCCAGTAAGTTATTCCCTGTGTGTTTTCTTTTTTTTATTTCCCCCCCCCCCGTCTTTTTCCAGTCTCTGTACTGCCGCTTTTTGTTAATATATAGGACTATAGGAGCGTTGCTGTGTGAGTGGGAAGGGGGGATTGTGCAGAGAGGGATGCAAATACAGCCATGTCATGAATGAAGGAATGGGTTATGTAACACAACATTAAACTATATCAATATAAATGGTATTGTCTCACAGGGCTCCACACTGCGACTGAGTATTTGAGAAAGTGTGAGTAATTTTGAAAAAATTTCTAATTATTTTATTTCATGTTAAAAGGAGGAGAAAGCGAGTCTGCCAGAGTTGGTCAATGTGTGTTAGATGGGGAGGTTCGGGGAGTCAATTGTTTGGGGACGTAATCTACACTTGTGTGTCAGCTGTGTCTCGCTTTCATAGCATCACACTCATCGACCACACCTGCTGTTGCAGCGCTGTTGTGACCATGTTTCTGGGGAAATCATGATGTTGCAGTCCATAAAACCTTTACGAGTGGTGATCCGCATCCAAAGATCATCCATTTAGTTTGCTAAAGACCGTACATTGGCGAGGAAAATGCTGCGAAGTAATAGCCGATAAGGAGTTAGCCTTAGCCAACGTTAGCCTTCCTGTCTTTGTTTATGGGCTTAACCCCGTTTTACTGCACTTCCGTTTGGTGTAGCTTGTTGATCTTGGCAGTGCTGTTATATTTTGTCTTGTCACAAATTCGACTGCATGGTTACTCAGTGTTGTCTCGTTTTCAGACAAAAAAGACTATCACTTAAATGGCTGTGCATTCACTGAATTTTTTGCATTTTTACATTAATGTCAGCTCCGACATTTACCACACGCTGCGGTACCGCTCCCTCACTTGGCCGAGAGAGGCGACGTTAGAGACTGCAGAGGAAGCTTCTTTGAAAAAACAATCCATATAGGCTGCTAAATGCGTAACTATTTAACTTGTAAAAAAATAATGTGAGCTCATCTGTCTCTGGCTCCCTCTTAACTTACTTAAATATTTCCACACTGGGTGTTATATAGCCAACTCCCCTTTCCATAAAGGGTTAATCACCTTAGAAATGATTATTTCAGTGTAAACAAAAAGAGACAGGGAGGAGTGAGGAAGACCAAAATGAAACGGAAAATTGTAGTTTCTGTATTTATCCCCAAAGCATTTATTAGTAAAACAGTTACATTTGGGGGAAATGTGAAATTGCATTGCAGGTCGATTTAAGTTTTGCGCCTCTAAATGTTCTGTCTGTCCCCCAAACATTTTTTGTTAGGGGCTGGAGTGCTCCTAGTAAAAAAGTTAGTCTGGAGCCCTGTCTCATCCCATATCTCATTTGAAAATATATCAATATATCCCCAGCCTATCTATATAGTTCTTTGTTTTGTGCCTGTATTGATGATTGATGATGAGGTCTTACATTATAATTTATGATGGCACTATATTCTTGTACTTCTCCTCTTTCTTCTATAGAGCTCAACAGATTTTGAATGG
The DNA here is from genome assembly GCA_023566125.1 of Zingel zingel. Classification (NCBI taxonomy): domain Eukaryota; kingdom Metazoa; phylum Chordata; class Actinopteri; order Perciformes; family Percidae; genus Zingel; species Zingel zingel. The sequence continues at coordinate 33,956,375 of CM042324.1, forward strand.
CTCACATTCCAAAAGTGATTTTCCCCAACCATTTAGTTTTTTTTCATTAAATCCTTATATAGAGTTTTTTTTAAGTCTGGAACCAAGCCAAACAGCTACTAGATGAGTCAATGTGACATAAAACATTTGACTCAGCTAATATTGCTTTCTTCTTTTGTTCATTTCTGATTTATCTTCTTCCCCTGCCACAATGTTTTTTTTTTTTACTTTTTATATTTTTTGAACATACAGAACAGAACAGACAAATACAACTGAATAAGAACAACAACCCTCTCCCACCCCCACCCTCTGCGATCTCCAGAAAACAAAAATAAACAAAAAGAAATCACACCGTGCCTAGTCGCTCTCCTCTAATTCTTGTGATTCAGAGGACTGATACCTGTGCTGCTGCACCTTTCCATAGGTCTATAGTCGATGACTGGCTTTATTAATCCTTGCCGTAGAGAGCTCCAGCTTAACTATGTCCAGAAAATACGCCAACCACTGTTTTATACAAAGTGAGTGGGGGGGGGGAGCCAGCGCTGAGCTATCATTTTTTTGGTTGCAGTTGATCCAGCTAACCAAATTTTCTTCTGTCTCCCAAGTAGGTGTAATTTAGAGTCATCAAGTAATAAAACAATCGGGTCAGTAGGAAGTCGACATCCAATCATATCAGATATTATTGATGAACTCATGCACCTGTTCACACTCCCAGACCATGTGCAAGAAAGTTCCAGTTTGTTCAGGTTGGCAGAACGTGCAATAGGGTGTAGGAATGGCTTTAGAGACGTATCTCTAAAGCCAACCTGTCCTATGACATATGTTGAAGTGGATCTGCTGGTGATTTGGGTTCTTGGAACAGTGTGAAATGTTGTCCCAAACCGTCTCCCAATTAATTACGTTCCCCTCCGGGCTCAGCTCTCGCTCCCATTTTTTTAGTATTGGGAGTTCTCCTACAGATGCATCAGTTTAGCATCAGTTTTCCCATGGTACTCCATAACATTTTAGGGCTAATCTTAAGCGAAGATAAAGGAAGAAGGATGTCCTAGGGACCTCAAAGCTAGCTCTCAGGTCTTCAAAACGTAACATACCTTCATCATTGAATAACTGGTCCAGAGTATAAATACCTCTGTCACTCCACTGGTTATAAACAAAAGGTTTGTTACCCGACATTAAGTGTATGTTGTGCCAAATTGGGGTGTTCAAATGCCACTTATTGGTGTAGCGTAGTTGCTCCTCCACCTGTTTAAAGTTGGTCAATGTGTTGGTGATAATAAGGCCATAGGCTAGCATACACTTTTTTGGACACACACCTGTGAAGGCAAGGTCTTGCAGTCTTATACTTCCAGTGAGGTTTTGCTCTATTTCTCTCCATGGGACTGTAGATGAGGGGTCTATCCACACCGGCCCGTAACTGAAAGGCTCTGTGGTACACTTTAAGGTTACGGAGAGCCAGGCCTCCCATGTTTGCAGTACGTTGCAGAGTATTTTAGCCTGGGTTGTTTATTATTCCAAATATACTGCCGAATTATGGTATCAAGTTTCTTCCAGAAATGTATTGGTGGGGGTAAGGGGATCATTGTACTTTAGAAATTCACACTAGGAACTTTGTTCATTTTGACCACAGCAATCCTGGACCATAGCGATGCTGGCAGCGCAGACCAATTGACTAGATCCCTTTGAACACTACTTAGTAGATTCATAGTTGTCCTGGACAACTCGCTGTATGCGTGAATGGTCATGCCCAAATATGTAATTTTGCTTTGGGTTGGTATTGTGTCACTAATAGCTGATGTCACCTGTCTGTTGTTCAAACGAAGAAGATTGGATTTTTTCCAATTGATTTTATAGCCGGAGATTGAGCCAAATTCATTAAAGATCTTAACAATTCAGAGTCCTCAAGGTCAGATATGAACAGCAAAATGTCATCTGCAAATAACGATATTGAGTTGTTATTGGATTGAATCTGGACATTACATATTTTATTTTGGCTTATGGCCTGGGCTAAATGTTCAAGAGAGATCGCAAATAGCATGGTAGATAGCGGGCATCCCTGTCTCGAGCCCCGCGCGATGGGGAATTGCTTTGAATGCAGGCCATTGGTTGAGACTGGCTGTGGGATTCGCATATAAAGTACGTACCATGTCAATGAATTTGGCTCCAAAACTAAGCCTCTCCATTACTTGCCTTTTCCGCGTCCAGTGACAAAACTGCTGCGGTTGTTGGAAGGTTTTTGGCTTCTTCTATTACATGGAGTAATCTGCGTATATTGTCTGCAGCTTGACGCTTTGGTATAAACCCTGATTGGTTGGGGTGGACTAGCTTCTCAATGAAACGTTCTAGGTGTAGTGCCAAGACTTTGGAATAAAGCTTAATATCAGTTCAAATGAGGATGATGGGCCTGTAGTTCGCACACTCCATAGGATCTTTGCCTGTTTTGTGTATGACCAAAATTAGTGCAGTGTTGGTTTGTTGATTAAAGGTGCCCCCCTCTATGGCCAAAGTTACAGTTTGTTAAATGATAGGTCCTAGTGTGTCAAAGTACTGTAGTAAAAGTTCTGATGGAATTCCATCCAACCCCGTTGTTTTCCCTTTCATAGCTGTTTTTAATGCTGATTTAAGTTCCTCTAACCTAATAGGTTAACCCAGTTCTTCTGCCTCCTCTGGGTCGAGAAGAGGCAGGTTTAGCTCTTTCAGGAACTTTTGGCACTGTGTTGGATCTTGATTGCAGGAGGATTCATACAATTTTGAATAAAAAGGATTGGAAAGTGGCGGTGATATCTTTAGGATTCATTGAGATACATCCATCCGTGGGATGCTATTGATAGTAGCTCTGGACTCGCTTTGTTTTAATTTCAGAGCTAGCAATTTACTTGGTTTACAACCATTAAAATAGTAATTTTGCCTCACTCTGTGCATTATGAATTCAGCTCTCTGTTTTAGCAAATCATTTAGCTCTGCTCGATTTGTGACTAGAAAAGTGTAGATTTAGAAAAGCACGTCTTTAGAGACTGCTCTAATAATTTACAACACTCTTCCAACTCCACAATCCTTGCCTCTCTCCTTTTCTTCAAATTTGCTGCAAAGGAAGATGTGAAATTTCTATTAAATTCTGTAGTGGCTTGCCAGATGTACTCCGGGTCCGAAACTGAGTCAGTATTGATTGATACAAACTCCGCCAGTTTGGCTCTAAACTCTGTATAAAAATCTGTATTTTGGCAAAGGGAATTATTAAATTGCCATCTCCTAGACCTTTCTCCTAACATATCACAATGAAATGTAACCACATCAGTGCATTGTGATCAGACAGGATTTCTTGTTCTATTGCTACCATGTGGAACATTGCCTTAAGTTCACTGGAGCACAAAAAATAATCAATGCAGGAGTGGGTGAAAAATGTGTAATCCTTGCTAGTAGGATTGTGCATCCTCCATATGTCTGTAAGATGGTGGGATTCCACAACTGCATTGAACATGTCTGATATGTGTTTTTGGGCTTTTATGTGGCTGACCCCTGATCTATCCTGATTTAAGTCAGTACCGCATTTATGTCTCCCCCTATAATTAATGAATATTCATTGGAGAGAGAGAGCAATTCATTGGTTAGGCGCGGGAGAAAGCTTTCATCATATGTAGCCGGTGCGTATACTGAAACTAAGGCTATTTTCCTACTCTAAGGAGTTGGAAAATAGCCTTAGTAGTACATATATATGAAATCCTGTCTGAAGAGTCCTTACTACTTTTGTCTACGGTGAGTGTGCATCTCCGTGACAGCAGCACAATGGAGCCCTTGGTTTTGGTGTCGTCACTAGATGAAGCAGCAACCTTAAAGTAGGCTATTTATTTTGTAGACAATTTACATCTCTTTTACGTAAGTGTGACTCTTGTATAAGTGCCACGTCTATGTTTTTCCTTCTTAAGTAATCCAGGAATTTAGCTCATTTGATCGGCCCGTTTAGCCCCCTAATGTTAACTGAAAGGATTGAAAGCTCAGCCATCTTCAAAATTTAAATGCATACGTGTCTCAAGTACCCTACCGGATTTTGCTGACAAATCTGTAGTAAAGGTTGAACTCTTCCCTGCCATTATTTCTCAGTTTGCTCGTCCCATTGCTGTGCAGCAACCATAACTGCAGTTGTTATTGTGGAAACACTTTACATTTTCTGTAACAACTTTGCACTGATCATTTGAGATCTTTCTCCAAAGTAAATTTTTTTTTATTTCTAATTTCACTAAAATTTATAAAGCTATATATGTAATTTAATTGCTACATGTCAAACTATGTTTTAGTAAAAGTCGGATAAGGATCATGTTTTTCAGGTAATCACTGGAAGGATCTGTCAGATCAAGCAGATGAAAAAAGGCTTTACAGACACTGGAGTTATGCAACTCCTCAAGAAAGACCAAAGACTGTTTCCGTTCTTTTTCCCCGCTCCTCAAGCTTGGTGGTCATACCTGAGGTACAATGTCTACAAGCTACATTATTAATCCTATTTTCATTCATTAAGATTAATAGAGGTTTGATGGGATATTATTCCATCTCACGATATTAAAATGTTATATTTCTCGTCCAGGTTAGAAGTTGTCTCACAACATCAGTACCCAAGTGCAGAATTATGTCGGTACTACCGAGGACCAATTCACGTTAAGCAATCTGTGCCAAATTTCGGTATCTGACAGCTTCTCTGTCCTCTCTGCATGTTGACAGAGAGCGGGGCTCACCTCCGACACATACACATGCAGTACATGTGCGATGCAGATGGAGCGAAACATTGCCTCTGCAGTTTGTTCAAGTCACAGTATGACACGGCAATGCTGGTTAAGAGGACATAAGTGTGGTTAAAGTTTTCAAAACTTCACGCAGACACAGTTTGCTGCAATATAATATAATAGCATGATCGCCATGCAGTTAATGTTACACTTTCGATACAGACAGGCACCACAGTGCTCTCTGGTGACTGACTGACTGACAGGCACAAGACAAAAGTGTTTATATGCCCTGTTGACAGACCGACAAGCTGGAGGTTGTAGGGCAGGCAACTTTTTTTCTACACCACCTTTGAGGAACAAGGCAATGTAAAGTGCTTTACATAAAAAAAGGTCATGAAAATAAAACAGGCTAAAATAGAATAATATACAAATACAAGAGTAAACGTTACAGTGCAGTGTAAGATGGCAACTGTTAATTTTTAGCCAATCACAATAATGACAAATGCATTGGGCATCCCTAATTACGATGTTTGGTAGAATCAACTAAGGTAGAGTTGGTAAGCCATTTCATTGTGCATATGCCATCCATCCATTCTAATGGTTTTGTGTCTATCTTCACATTTACCCAGATTATTTTGGCCTTCAAAAGATTCCTCAGACAGTGAGCAGGAGTACAACATTGAACAGCAGTGCTCTGCCTTTGCATTTTTTTTTCGGCAGTATGTTGAAAAAGGTAAGTTTCATAACGTGATGTAACAAGAAGACCTACTTTCATAACATAATTATAATGCATTTAATAGGCTCCTTTTCAAAGGACACCTTACATTCAAGGTACAGTTAACTTTGACTGGTACACATGGCCCCGAATGTCCCTAACTTTGAAATGTAAAGTAACATGTTTTTTGCCTAACACAGATCACCATCTATCCATACAAATATTTTTGGTATGATTCGCAGAGTTCAAATAAATCTGTCTTAAATAAGTCCATCTGCTCAGTACATTTTTTACTGTTTGGCAATGGTACAAAAATGATTAATGGTTCTGTTTGTTAGCTAGTTTTTTTTTTTATTTATATAACTGTTTTCAAAAGTTTTCACAACTAGAAAGGCACTTAAAGAGCGCAGACCTCCGCCAGGGCCAAAAGTCCAATCTTTATAATATGCAAATTTAAAAATACAAAGCTTAGTGTTACGTTGGTGGACCCAAATGCAGGAAGAGGCAGGCAGGCAGGAGAAGGGTGAACTCGAGGATTTATTCACACACAAAACCGGGAGAAAACCAACAAAAAGTGATCCAAAAAAGGCAAACACAAGGAATCCAAAACTGAGGAAGGCAAAGACGAGATACATCCAAAAAGTCCCCAGAGCAAAAGATAACAAAAAAACCACAGGTAAGTTTCCAAAAAACACACAAGACAGGATACATGCACAAACTAACTGGGCAAGGACACAAACAGACGCAAAACAATCTGACAAGGGGAAACACAAGGGCTAAATACAATGGGTAATGAGGTAATGAGGGGCATGTGACACAGCAGGTGAAACACATTAGGAGAGACAGGGTAATCAACAAAGGCGGGAAGACACAAGAAGTAAAACTGGACAAGACAGAAAACCAGACTATCAAAATAAAACAGGATCAGAAATATACACAGAGAACAGAATGCACAAAACAGGATAAATTCAGGTAGTCCTCTGAATAGGTCGTGCAGATCTCAGAAATTGTATACATTGTTCGTGTGCTATTTCATCACTAATTTCACTTCTGAGACTTTTTTATGCGAGAAATCAACTATGTAAAGCTCAAATATGGGCTGTTTTATGAAAATTCATGGCTAATTGCTAATTTGGTAAACTGTGTCGGACTTCAGGAGCTCCACACACAGTACACCATGCAGCGGAGGAAATGCTACACAAGACGAAATTTAAAAAAAAGGTTATACAAAAAATTAAATGGAAATACATTGAGACAAAAAGCCCTAAATAATCAGTGATAGACTTGACAGTGTCTATATAGTTACGTCATGGTGTCTTTTATATACAAATTACCACGTGACATCTTCTGACGACATCTAGCTAGCGACTCCTCATAGGTATTATATTTGGAGCAACAGATATATTTTGTATAAAAACAAATCCATTTTCTTTCAGCAATGGGTTGACAACAACATATTGCTTCTAAGTCAATTACTCAACCAGCGTGGTCAGCTTTATAATGTTGAGTTTATTCATCACTACACCATCCCTGTCTCTCTAAAAGAGTTGTCTATTGTTTTGATGCAATACCTTCAGCTGTCGTTGCACTTTTCAAAGATTTAAATGGAGTTGGTGATCACCTGTTATATGTGAAAGAAACAATTATTGGGAATATTTGTTTTTCACTACATGCTAAAAGTAAGAATAAGGCAACTCGTCAACTCTTTCAACAAGACGTTAACAGTACACCTGCTTTATTGTACTGGTCTTCATATGTTGAAGAGATTTGTTGGGAAAAGGTTTGGCTATTGCCACACAAGTTTTTCTTAACCAACAAAGTTAAAGAGATCTCTTTCAATATGCTTCACAGATTTTACCCAACCAACTATTACCTGCAGAAAATGAAAAAAGACATTGATATCAGCTGTCCTTTTTGTGGAGAACTAAGTGAAACACTGGTAAATTTGTTTTGGTCTTGCCAATATACCAAGAGACTTTGCAGCAGATTATCACATTTTATTGCTGTTCATATTTACCCTCAATTCACATTACTTTGGGAAAATGTATTGTTTGGATTCACTTAATATCATAGAAAGCTTTATTCAGAGTATTATGTCATACATTTAATAATTATTTTAACCAAATTTTATTTACATAAGTCATAGTTTTTGAAAATAAAGCCATGCTTTCTAGAGCTGGCTGCCAATAATTAAACAATACATGTTTTCCATTTCTAATTGTACAAACACAAAAAAGCTGTTAGATCATATGACCTTTGTAAGCTTTACAAAATATTTTGTATGAAGTTTTTTCTTAGTTTTTTTTTTTTCCTTTAGTAACCCCCTGGCTCGTTTAGAATGTAGACTGTTAAGATGTCTACTAATCACTGTTTACTTAGCTAGCTATATGTCGAGTTGGTTTGTGCTTGCTATTGTCTAGAACAAACACAATATGGTCATCTAAATCAGTAAGTTTCTTTAACTTCTGTCCTGGCATGTTGCCAATACATTTAATAAACAGATAATCAGTAACTTGGTTATCACTCGACCAAATCTTAGATCTTGTGTTAAAAATTATTTGTTTTTATTAATTATATATTTTGTTGCTCACAGTGTTGCTAACATAATCAAAATCTCTTTGAGTTTACTGACATCTTTACTATTTCAGAATTTAAGACTTCTATGCTGACATAAGTGATGCAGAACTTGATCAGACAATTTATGATATTCAACACATGTTCCCCAACTGTGGCTACAAAATGGTTCAAGGACATCTACAAGGACGGGGCCTAAGGATCCAAAGTAAGAACCTAATCACAGCAACAATATGGATTGGTCCTCTTGAGCTTTACAACAAGTTAATGTTTATTTACAGCCCAGAATCAGTGTTTAAAGTCTCAAAGGACTTGGCAAGGTCTTGGTTTTTACTCCGAAATTAAGCCCTCATACTATTGGTCATCCTTTCCATTTGCCTTTCAGCACTACGAGAACCGATCCTCAAGGAGTAATGGAGCGCTCATTGAGTCTTCACACAGTAAGAAGAAGATCCTATAATGTGCCTGCTCCTAACAGCTTGTGGCACATAGATGGGAATCATAAATTAATTCAGTAAGTGTTGGGGGATTTGAAATGTTGTATCTTTTTAAATTGCTCAATAACCATGAACATTAAAAAAGGAGGAGGATGGAGGGCCCATGCTTGTTTATTCTTAAGTGTTCCTTAAAGTCGACTAGGGCAGGTAACTTCTAAAAGCAGAAGGAAATAGTACTAGTTGCAACAACATGTAAAAAGTGTGCTCATTACCTAACCATTTGTAGATAAGACTGGTAAAAAAATTCTCTGAGAGGCTTCATTTTGTGAAACATGCTCAAAAGCCTAATTTGTTCATGTAGTAAAAAGAATGTTTTGGGACAGTCTCAATGAGTACAATGCAGAGTAATAGTTATTTTTGCACAAACTGCTCCTTTTAAGAGTAATAAGAGTCTCTGACACTATTTGCAAACAAAAACATGTAACCAAGTTAGACTCTTAGACAAGCCATGTCTTCAGAAAAATGCATATTTTTTAATGTAATACTATTTGTGTAGGTGGCGCATAGTTATCCATGGTGGCTTCAGCAGGCTTGTGGTTTTCCTTGGTGCATCCACAAACAAAAATCTTAAATCTGTTCATACAAGCTGTAGGAAACTATGGGATTCCATGTCGTGTGCGGAGTGACAAAGGAGGTGAAAACAGAGATGTTGCTACTTTCATGGTGCACCACCAAGGAACCAACTGAAACTCTCATATCGCAGTACGCAGTGTTCATAACCAGAGGTATGTAAAAAGACAAGGATTGAGAGATATACACACTGATGTCAGCTATTGGGTTACTTTCTTCTTATTATTTTTTTTTTCAAAAAGCAAATTACCTTGTCCAAACGTAGAACAGTGGGACTGCTTATAGTGATCACTATTACAGGTATCAACTGCTTATATGGCTAAATAAGCTTAGGACATAGCCTTTGCTATACAAATGCTGTTTAAATAATTTGTTTACTGTAATCAGTAGTCTGCTACAGTGTACATTTATACACACACTGACATCATCACTAAAAGTAGTTTCCACTGTGGCTTACAATGTAAGCTGTGCCTGCCTCCAAACAAATAACTACCACCATACACAAATGTGGAACATGGAGGAAAATAAGGAGCTTCCTATCTGTGTCTTTGTATTAATTACTCCACAAATAGCAATGATGGGTGGCTAACAGCTTCTTCTTTCAGTAAAATTGAGAGGCTGTGGTGAGATGTTTACATCTGTGTGCTGGATATTTTTCACTCCATCTTCTCATGTTTGGTAAACATGGGTTTGCTTCATCCAGACAACGAGCTACACATGTATGCTCTCCATTGGGTCTTCGTACCTGTGATCCCTTTGAGCAGGGATGGAACAATCACAGCATCCGAACAGCCAGGAATATTTCTCCACAGCAAATGTGCATAGGCGTCGATTTCGGTGGGGACGGTGGGTACGCGTACCTACCAGATTCCGTCATGAGTCATTTTGTACCCACCACCTTTTTGAAAACCTCGAGCTCAATTTAGTTTAAAAAAAAAAGTCCATAACACATAGAATTCTTGAGTGACAGATGCCAAAAAATCCACAACAATCTCTATCCCCACAGAGCAGACACAGCCGCTCTGCTGCTGCGCTGGCTGCACGCTTCTCTGTTCACAACACTGCCTGTCGGGACATTCTGCTTAACGTGAAAAAAAAGAAAGCTTAACGTAGTTTAATGTACCTAAACAACGAGCAATCATCACCAAATTTCTCATGGCCATATCTTGTAATGAACACTTAAGCCTGTCAAAAAGAAACCGAAATCCAACGATTATAGAAGTTATCTCACATTAGCGTTGTCTTCTTCATTGGCGCCTATGGCGAGGAAAAAGCTTGTACCTAAACAATGATCAATGATGACCAAATTTCTCTCTCATATTGCTCCTCATAACCACTGAAAACTGTCAAAAAAAATCGAAACAGAAATGTGGTGATGATTGATCATTGTTAAGGTACATTAAACCACGTTAAGCTTTCTCACGTTATGACTTATAAACCCCATGAGAACCGTGGGGAGTCAACTCACAGCCGCTCCGCTGCCCTGCTGAAAATGTGAAGCAGAAACGTTTAATGTCAGATAACGTCCATAATAATTGGACACCGCAAATTGTCACCAAGGAAAAGGGAACTCCCCACTGAGTTCAAAGATACCTCACACAAGAATCTTCGTCATACGGTTCATTAGCTGTGAAAAGGGGCGTGGCTCAAGCATAGGTGGCAGGTCAAACCATCACAAATTAAAAAGGAAGTCTTTGCTGAGTTTAATGATACCTCACACAAGACGCTACCTTAGATGGGTCAGCATTTATGAAAGGGTGCGTGGATTAAACATAGTGGGCGGGCCAAACCATCACCAATGAAGAAGGAAGTCTTTGCTGAGTTCAATGATACCATTTGATGTAGACTTTTATATGCAAAGGTCTACATCAAATGGGTCATTAGTTATGAAAGGGGGCGTGGCTAAAGCTTAGGGGGCGGGTCAAATCATGACCAATAAAAAAGGAAGTCTCTGCTGAGTTCATTGAAACCTCACATAAGGGTCTACCCTAAATGGGTCATCATTCATGAACGGAGGCGTGGCTTAAATATAGGGGGCGGGTCAAACCATCACCAATGAAGAAGCAACTCTCTGTTGACTTCAATGACACCTCACACAAGACTCTACCTTAAATGGTTCAAATGTTATGAAAGGGGGCGTGGCCTGAGTCAGTGGGCGTGGTTAAAGTATAGGGGGCGGCTCAGTATCACATGTAGACCACACATTATAAGTTTCATGTAAATCGAATGATGTTTGTCATATAAGGTGCATTTCCTGTTGCCAGCGGGGGGCGCTATGACCAAAATTCAATTTTGGCCTGTAGGTGTCCTCAGGGCTGGACCCTTATCAATCGTGAGAAGTTTCGGGCAGATACGACAACGTACACTCAAGTTACAACAACTTCTTTGTTCATCACTAAACACTCAAAATGGCCGCCACGCCCACACCGTCTGACGAAAAGTTTTTCTTTTAATAACTTTTCATCTTTAAGGTGTTGAGAAGATACAGACCAAGTTTGAAGTCCATCGGATGAAATCTCTAGGAGGAGTTCGTTAAAGTATATCACCCTGACTTTTAGGCGTACTTCCTGTTGCCACTAGGGGGCGCTATGACTTTAAGTAAATATCGGCCTTTATTTGTCCTCAGGGTTGGACTCTTATGAATCCTGAAAAGTTTGGAGCCAATCGGACAATGTACACTCGAGTTACACCCACTTCCTGTTTCGGCGGCGAAACGAACAAAATGGCTGTCCCGCCACAACCACGCCCTATGACGAAAAGTTTTTCTTTTAACAAATTTTCATCTTGAATGTCTTAAGATGGCACAGACCAAATTTGAACTTGATCAGATGAAATCCCGAAACCCTTAAAATACGTAAATTTTCACCATACTTGATGCAACCGCCAAATTTGGTGAGTTTTTGAATATGTTAAGCCCCACAAAAAGCCAATTCATTTGGTGTAATAATAATAATAATAATAATAATAATAATAATAATAATTAAAGCTGCAAGCAGCGATGGACGGGCCCTCGCACCTCTGCGCGTGTCGGGGTTACTGGCGGATGCCGCTCCTTGCGACCGTGCATTTGCACGGCACTCAGACACTGCAAATCATCACCAATGAAAAGAGAACACCTTGCTGAGTTCAACGATACCTCACACAACACTCTACGTCATACAGTTCATTAGTTGTGAAAAGGGGCGTGGCTAAATTATAGGGGCGGGTCAAACCATCACCAATTAAAAAGGAACTCTCTTCTGAGTTCAATGATACCTCACACAAGACTCCACCTTAGATGGGTCAGCATTTATGAAAGGGGGCGTGGCTAAAACATCAGGGGCGGGCTAAACCATGACCAATGAAAACGGAACTCTCGGCTGAGTTCAATGATACCTCACATAAGACTCTACTTTAAATGGGTCACCAGTTATGAAAGGGGGCGTGGCTAAAGCATAGGGAGCGGGGCAAATCATGACCACTGTAAAAGGAAGTCTCTGCTGAATTCAATGATACCTCACACAAGGGTATACCTTAAACGGTTCAAATGTTGAGAAAGGGGGCGTGGCTTAAGCATAGGGGGCAGGCCAAACCATCATCAATGAAGAAGGAAGTCTCTGCTGAGTTCAATGACACCTCACACAATACTCTACCTTAAACTGTTCAAATGTTATGAACGGGGCGTGGCCTGTGTAAGTGGGCGTGGTTAAAGTAGAGGGGGCGGCTCAGTATCACATGTAGACCACACATTATAAGTTTCATGTAAATCGGATGATGTTTGTCATATAAGGCGCATTTCCTGTTGCCAGCAGGGGGCGCTATGACCAAAATTCAATTTTGGCCTGTAGATGTCCTCTGGCGTGGACCCTTGTCAATCCTGAGAATTTTCGGGCAGATACGACAACGAACACTCAAGTTACCACAACTTCTTTGTTCATCGCTAAACACTCAAAATGGCCGTCACGCCACGCCCACACCGTCTGACGAAAAGTTGTTCTTTTAATAAGTTTTCATCTTTAAGGTGTTGAGAAAATACAGACCAAGTCTGAAGTCCATCGGATGAAATCTCTAGGAGGAGTTCGTTAAAGTATAGCACCTTGACTGTTTTTTGTACATCTCGACATGTTATATGTGTACCAAGTTTCGTGAGTCTACGTTAAACGCACAGCAGAGGCTAAATGTTTTTAACTTTCTAGGGGGCGCTAGCGAGCCATTTTTGTGCGCCTATTCCTGAAACCCTTAAAATAAGTAAATTTTCGCCAGACTTGATGCACCCCCCAATTTTGGTGAGCTTTTGAATATGGTAAACCCCTCAAAAAGGCAATTAATTTGCCGGGAAAATAATAATAATAACGATTCCTTCAGTTCCAATAGGGCCTTCGCCGCTGTCAGCGCTCGGGCCCTAATAATAATTCCTTCAGTTCCAATAAGGCATTCGCTGCTGTTGGTGCTCGGGCCCTAATAATTCTTTCAGTTCCAAGAGGGCCTTTGTCGCTGTCGGCGCTTGGGCCCTAATAATATTAACTAGAACTGCAAGCAGTTATGACGCCTACGACACCCCGGGGAGCGCGCGAAAGCGGAACCCGAAGCCGGGCGGCGGGAAGGCAAACGGCGCTAAATATACAACAGTTCACCTCCATGCATATACAGAGTACCTTTAACAATGATATACGGATAGGATTGGAGATGAAAAGTTCAACTGACACGTTACCGCGATTAGCATTAACAAAGAGTCAAATGTTATTCCCGCTCGGGGAAACACAGAGCGGGGCCGCTCGGGGAAACGGAGACAGAGAGGTCCCAGGACAGGGGACAGAAAGGCCTCAGCAACAGGGGACAGAGAGGCCTCGGCAACAGGGGACTGAGAGGCCTAGGCAACAGGGGACTGAGAGCAGCAATGAAGGCAGGAGCCTTCCGGGGACCTAGCCGGTCGACCAAGGCGAAACTCCTCAGGTGGCCGAACTGGACGTCGAGGGTTCTGAGGCGGCCAGCCTGGACGTCGAGGGCTCTTAGGCGGCCGTCGCTGCCGGCGAGTCCCTTCAGGCGGCCAAACTGGACATCGAGGGCAGTGCCCCTCCGGGGGCCAAGCAGGTCAGCCAAGGCGGAGCTCCTTGGGAGGCCGTGCAGGTGAGGGGTCAGCAAGGCCGGGGCCTGGCGACGGGTCAGCTGGGCTGGGGTCAGGTGGCCTGGCAACGGGGGCAGAGGTTGACTTGGGTGCCGGCAAGACACGAGGGGCAGGAGTCGGTTTGATTGACACAGGCAAAGTCTCTGGGGGGTCTCAAGGGTGGTCTCAGGGGCGTCGGGGACCGGCAAAGTCTCAAGGGCGGTCTCAGGGGCGACCTCAGGGTCACCAAAGTCTCAGGGGTGGTCTTGGACGCGCCGGGGTCCGGCAAGTCTCTAGGGGGATCTCAGGGGCGGTCTCAGGGGTGCCGGTGACCAGCAAGGTCTCAGGGGCGGCCTCAAGGTTGCCAAAGACCGGCAGAGTCTCAGGGGTGGTTGTTTTTAACATTTTTAACATTCACTAGAAGCGAAACCAGAATTATTAAATTTGGCATGATGAACACGCATAATGGACGCGAGCAGATCCACGGGACTGCGCCCGCCCGCTCAAATGACTGTTCTCTCGAGCTCATGTAGCTAGCTGTAATAATGGATATAGCTAATGGTTGTAATTCACCTTGTGTTCTATTAATACGTCCATGGTATTATCTTATGAAGTTATGATAGATCCGAGGGATGTATGTATGCTGTAAAGCCTGTTACGTGGATGTAATGTCATTAGTGTTTCCCAAACTGGCAGGGCTATCGGCTAGCTAGCTAGTTGTTAACATCAGGGGTAGCTAGCATGGCTGTATTAAGATCTATACATAGCTAGCTATATGCCTACATAACGTTACTACAGACATAGTGATTACATTGCCTTGGTTGCAGTCTTGTATAAAGTACTTGAAAGCAATACTTGAGTAAAAGTACAAGTATCAAATATTTACTGTACTTAAGTATCAAAAGTAATGTTCTGATATTAAATGTACTTAAGTGTTAGAAGTAAAAGTAAAAATACTTTGATCATGAACTTTATGGCCAAAGGTGTGTAACGTTATCTTCATCACCACTGTCGTCGGGGTGATTGTCGTCTGTTACCTGCAGCAGGTGCTTCCATGACAGTATCAGTTATTATGCTTCCTCCTCTCATTTGTTTTGTTTTTTTGCCGCTTGGCAACAAACAGGCATTAGGTCACCAACTGGAATGGAGGGCGCATTATCTTGGCAATTTAGGAGCAATGATTCTCCAAACCTGCTTTTTTTTACAGTGTAATACATTTCTTCTGATTTTATTTTGTAGTAACGAGTAACTAAGATGCTTAGGGGAAATGTAGTGGAGTAAAAGTATACATTTTATTTAGGAGTGGAGTAAAAGTTTCCGGAAATATAAATAACAAAGTAAAGTACAGATACGTGAAAATTCTACTTAAGTACAGTAGCGAAATATTTGTACTTTGTTACATTACAACACTGCTTGGTTCTCTCTTATGATACATCCGAGGGCTGTATGCTCTAAAGCTTGTAACGTGGATGAAGGATGAAGCATGAAGCCATGGATGAGCTTTGTTTACAAAACTGCAGGCTAACTGCTAGCGCTAGTTAGTAGCTAGCTAGCTAGCTAGCTAGCTAGCTAGTAGCACGACATAATTATTCTGTAATAATTATTACATCTCCTTAGTTGTCTAGCTAAATACATCTATCGTTTATTTAGCTAAGCATGTAAACGATCGGGAACAACGAAAACACTGTGTTTAACGTTGTGTGAATACTTCAGACAATGAAAACGGCAAGTTCATGAGTTCGCCACTTGTAAGAGACACGAGAGAGAAGCTCATGAACGAGCATGTTGCTACCAGTTGCTGAGACAGCACAAACAAATTGTTGCTAGTGCGTGTGTATATCATGACGTCATGGGCCAACAATGCGGAAGATCCGAGCTCCATTTATGCGCTTTTGAGCACTCTCATTGGTTTGTACGGGGCTTCCCGCAAAACACTGTATCCAAAGTAACCAAAGTCGCCTACATCAAACGTCAGTTGTCAACAACGCGTCACCAACTGGGAAACTCGTTTAGCAAAATCCAGCACGAGTTCCCCACCTCTGATACCCACAGGAACTGACGTGAATGGTGACGTTTTCACTCGGAAAAATGTTTTTTTTTTTTTTTTTTTATTTAATAAAGAACATAGGTACATCAACAATATGTACATATATAACTAGTCAATACTAGAGGTGCATATACAGAGAGAAATATATGTAGAAAATAAATAAAAAAGTAGAAAATAAAAGTGCCGTACATATTAAGTCAAATGTATCACCGGTACATGAGAAATTTTTCAAACAGACTTCCAGTCTTAATTGCCTTCTTATTTTTAATGTCTCTTATAGTGTTGCCGTATAGGTGCAGTTCTTGAAAGAAGTGTTCAAACTTTGGTTTGGAGTCCGCCCATTTCTTCTTGTGAATGTGGAATTTCCCCAATAACAAGATTAATTGAATAAAATAAACAACATCATTGTCCAACTCATTGTTTTCAAAACAAATAAAAATATCTTTATCTTTAAATTGAATTGATTGTCCAGTGTTCCGTCTTATAAGATGTTGAACATCTACCCAAAATATTTTAGTATACATACAATGAAAGAACAAATGACAGATCGTTTCTTCTTCTAGTTCACAGAAAGTACAAGAATATTCAATATCAAGTTTAAATCTCCTTAATGTCCTTTTTTACTGGATATATTTTATGTAATATTTTAAAAGAAACCTCTTTTACTTTGTTATTAAGACAGAATTTGTCTCCAACTAACCAGATTTTTTGCCAGTTCATTTCTCCAAAGATTGAAGCCCAAAAGAATCTTCCTGAGGGCAGAGTTACCTCTTGTATACAATTCCTGATGTGTTTATTAGAACATGTATTCTTGGTAATGTCAACCCTGCCAAGGAATATACCATATTCTCTTGGAGTGACTGCAAACCGGAATTTGGAGAGGAATTCATTATACTTTAGTAACTGGCCGTCAGCATTAAGGAGTTGTTTTACCAAAACAATACCATTAGCAACCCAATTTCCATAGTACAGAGATTTATTTTTATATTGAATATCCTTGTTATTCCAAATCTGGTAATTGGTTGGCGTAAAATTATGCTTGTAAATCAACTTCCAGGCCAGCAGAGCTTGTTTATGAAAATGTGATAGCTTTACAGGTAATCTATCAATTTTGTAATCACATGTTAACAGAAATTTAACTCCACCAACTAATCCAAATACATATTTAGGGAAAGTATTCCAAATACAGTCCTTTTCTTCAATCAAATTAGTTAACCATTTTACTTTGAAAGTATTATTTAGTGTTTCAAAACTTAATACCTCTAGACCACCATTTCTTCTAATGTTGCATAGGATGTCTTTCCTTAAGTAATGACATCTGTTCCTCCAAATAAAGTTGAATAAGATTTTATCAATTTTTTGGGATATTTCAGAAGGTATGTTCAATGATAATGATACATAGACAGACCTTGATATTCCTTCAGCTTTAGATAACAACACTCTACCATTCAATGAAAGATCTCTCATCAACCACATATTGAATTTTTTCTTAATTTTCTCAATTATGGGACTGAAATTTAGGTTACTGCGACGTTTTTCATTCTTATCAATGATAACACCCAGGTATGTAACTGTATTCTTCACAGGGATTCCCTCTACTTCAGATAGGTCACATTCCTTAAGTGGTAGTAAAGCAGACTTACTCAAATTCATTCTTAAACCTGACACATCAGAGAATTCCTTAATACAGCTAATTGCATTCATCACTTCATGTCTATTGGCTAGAAGAATTGTTGTATCATCTGCTAGTTGTGATCATTTAAATTCTCTGCCTAAGGCAACTATACCTTGGAAATTACCTTTTTTAAGATGTATAGCCATAATCTGTGTAACAAGGAGGAATAAGAAGGGGCTAAGTGGACACCATTGTCTTATGCCACGACCAATATCAAATCTAGGAGTCGTACCGTGAGCTAACTTAATTGAACTGTTGCATCCCTTATATAGCGTTTCGACAGCTTTCAAAAATTGGTTCCCAAATCCAAGACATTTCATAACTTTAAACATAAATTGGTGACTTATGGTATCAAATGCCTTATAAAAATCCACAAATAAAATAAAGCTATTGTCCAATATATATTCATCATAGTCAATCATATCCAATACTAATCGTATGTTATTACAAATATTTCTTCCTGTCATGAATCCCGATTGTTCTTCATCAATAATATCATCCAATCCTGATTTCAACCTTTTAGCAAAGACCAAGGCGAAAATCTTAGCGTCGTTATTTAACAGACTAATTGGTCTCCAATTTTCAATACTCAGTTTATCTTTTTTTGGTTTAGGAATCAATTTAATAAGACCTTGTCGAAGAGTTGGAGGTAATTCTCCTTTTCCTATGGCTTCTACAAACATAGCTGCTAAAAAAGGTACTAATGACTCATTAAATACTTTATAAAATTCACTTATCAACCCATCATTCCCAGGAGATTTATTTTCTTTGAGACAGTCAATGCATTTTTGTACTTCTGTTAAACTAATCTTCTGATCGCAAACTGATTTAAAACTTTCATCAACGCATTTAATGTTCCTTTCCATAGCTTCCAGAAACATATCCATATCTCTTTCATTTTCACAATCAGCAGCATATAACTTTTGATAGAAACCTGCTACATACTGTGAAATACCTTTTACATCTTCGCATATTAGATTATTAATTTTAAGTTTGCACAGGGAAGACAACTCAAAGTTTCTCTTTTCCAAATTGAAAAAGTATTTAGTGCATTTTTCACCTTGTTCAAGCCACTTCCTCCTAGGTCTGATAAAGGCACCCCTGGCCTTCTCCTCGTATATTTTGTCTAATTCAAGTTGTAGAGATGATATCTCAATTAATTCTTCTCCGGATAAACTTATTTTCTCTGATAATGTTATCGCTTTTTTAATTATTTGGGACTCTCTTTCTTTCTTTGCTTTCGCAATCCGTTTCCCAAAAGATAAGGCCAAATTCCTAATTTCATATTTCATTAATTCCCAACAGTTTCCAAAATTATTGAGTAAGTTTGCTTGACTCCAGTATCTGTCAATTATTGTTTGGGTTTCTTTTTTAAATTCTTTATTTTGTAAAAGTAATTTATTTAATTTCCAATAATCTTTGTTAAGGCTGTGTCTAACCATCCCAATATTGACATTAATTGTTACAGCCTTATGATCTGTAAAAACTGCGGGTTCTATCATCACTGAGTCAACCTTATTTTCTATGTCTGATGAGACTAGCCAGAAATCTATGCGGGATTGTTGAGATCTATCCTTATTATTCCAAGTATATATGTTTTGGTTTGGGTGTTTATGTCTCCAGATGTCAATTAAGTCCAATCGATTACATATATTTCCTAATTCATTTGTTGCTCTACCTTTGGGAGGCCATCTATCCATACTTTCATCCATTACTGTATTAAAATCTCCACCCCATAAAACTTTAGCTGAAGGAAATACCATTAAGAGGTGATTAATTTTACATTCTACTGTTGAAAAAATTACTGTATTGTTTGTTCTATTATTGGATGCATAGATATTAACCAAAACGAACTGAGATTGGTCAATGTCTACAAGTAGAATTATCCATCTACCATCTGTATCTATTAGGTGCTTGATGACATGACCCTTAAACTTTCCCTGCAATATAGCAACCCCTGCTGACCTGTTACTACCAAATGAAAACCACATATCTCTTCCCCATTGGCTCCTCCAAAATGACACATCTGTTTCGGAAGCATGAGTTTCTTGGATAAAATAAAAATCGGCACCTTTACTCTAGCAATATAAGAATAAACATTTTCTCTTCAACTGGTTTCTAATACCCCTGGCATTGACAGATAAAACAGAAATAGACATTTAAGAACACAAACAGATAAAGAATAACTACTCTCTCTCGACTTTTGAACTTTTTTGGTTAATTGCAGGAATCACTGCACAAGTGTTGTATATTGGTTGCCTTAACAGAACAATATAGGCTACACCATTATGACCGAATCTTACCCAAAATATTCAAGTTTCCCTATGAGTATATTATTATCACATACCTCCGTTTGCTTATTTCAATTCTTTGTCAATCCATTTTAATCTCTTTCCCGTTAACAAACGCCTTATTTCCCACAAAGTAGGCCTTCTCTCCTCTCTTCCTCGCCGCCTCCACGGCAGGCCATAGTCGACTGCGGGTATCTCTGTCAGCTGTGGTCAGATCCTCTTTGAAGTGGAGCCGGTTGTTCTTCAGGTAGTCGTTCCTCTTGGATCCTTTCCATAACATATCCCTGGCTGTTCTGGACATGAACCTGATAATTATTGGTCGTACTGGTTGATTGGATCCTCCGTCTTTGGGTCTGCCGATTTTGTGAACAACATCTATTGCAGAAACAACCGTCTCGGCCTCAGTGACAGGTAGCACTGCTCGACAGATATCCCGTACTCGTGTTTGAATGTCATCCACTTTTTCAGGAACACCATGGAGACGGAGGTTATGGCGCCGGCTGTAGCGGTCGACCTCGTTGACTTTCAGTTCCATTTCGGTAACTTTTTTCTGAAGCTGCTCACAAGTTTCTGTAAGAGCCACGTTTTGTCTTTTCAAGTCAACAACTTCTTTATGGCAGAAGTCCAGAGACTTTTTAAGACCGTCAATTTGAACTGTGTTGTAGTGGACAGCCTTATCGGTTTGGTCTGCTCTTTCATTTATCTTCTCAATGACAACTGTGATGATTGTGTTCTGCAGCTCAGAGAGCGACGGTTCACTGCCGGTTTGGCTGGGATGTGTTTTCTCTTTTTGAGTGGCGTTACCTTTTGGCTTCTTAGGTTGATGTTTCACAGGCGTGGTAGGAGAGGAATTGCATTCTTCAACGTGTCCTGCTTGACAAGCATAAGAGTGAATCTCACTTATGCTCCGTTTTTCTTTAATAATGGTAACCTCCATATCTTCCAGCCTCGGGAGTTCATCTTCACCCAAGTTGTCCATCGTTGGCATGTGGTAACGTTAGCTTAGCTTATAGCTAGAACCGGGTGGCTCCACCTCTCGTAGTCTCAGATGCAATAGTATATGTTATCGGGAACTGTCAATTTGCTTCTCCAAAAACATGTAATAACTTATTTTGGCAACAAAATGTAGCTACATTAATAGTGTGTGCAGTAATTCCCACACTTGTAGCTAACCCCTAAAAGTACGACTACTCATGTCGCCATCTTGAGTCGACCACCAGAAAAATGTTTTTCCGATGTCTATGAACGCAGCATTTCTGTCGCATAGTAGAGGAATTACCGTATAGTACAGGAGAAGCTCGCAGGCAGTTTAGACTTACATTAGCTGTTTAAGTTTAATTACTAATGTTAACTAGCGTTTTAGTTAGGGACCGTTCGGTATTTATGGAATGGACCCCCGGAGGAAAATAGGGGAGGGTCATATCTTCATGTAGCTCTCAGTCTCCGCCCCCTAGCAGATGGGTCTGACCATACACGGAGTTTGCTGGGGGGGCAGGAGGAGGCTCAAACGGGTAATTGTATTGTTTGTAATGTTTAAAAAATGAGTGGAATAATTACGACCAGATATTTTATAAATATCTTAAATAACACAAAACAACTAAATGGTGGTAGGTAATACATCAGATTTCATATACTGCTTTAGTAAAAAAATATGACCTGGCTGACGATGGGAGAAGCAGGAAGCAAAAAACGAAAGTTACTGTTGCACTAGTCTGGACATCCTGCCGTGCCAACCTTGCAATAAAGGTTTCCTAAATGCCATGTATATATAAATGTGATGTCAGCTTACTAATTGATTGCGAGTTTTGTGTAGATTTTGACTTTTCTACGTTTATTCCACTTTGTTTAAACGGCGAAGTGGAGAGGCCTCGTTCACCTGTTTGGAGCTGGCTGGTGAATGTGACTTGCTGGATACACCGTGACTCTGTTTGTGGATCTATTGATCGCTGTGGATTACTTTTTTTCCCGTGTCATTGGATTAGGGCAAAATACGGATCTTTTTTCTTAACGTGTCATAACGTTATATGGTGAGTTTGGAGAGGCATCTCAACAGACTGGAGGTCCAACACTGATTGTTCACCGTTACATTTTAGTTGAATTTAAGCGTCTGTCTATTGCGTTCCAAAACAGCCATGCCGCGATTGGATTTCATAAGGGCGAATTGTTAAATTGTTACAATGTAATTTTAAATATGCTTTAAAAATAAACATATGTGTTTTAGAATATAATGTTCAGCTTCGGCAGCTTTACCTATGTGCTAAAATATACAATGACGAAGCCTAGTGACCAGTCCATAGCAACCAGTGTTGAATTGGTGATTTCACAGTGTCCTTTGCTGAATGTTCTCAATAACGAACAGTCCCTTAGCAATAATTAGTCTGTGTCCACGTTATCTCCTTACATATACCTACGCCCTCCGTCTCTGCAATATTCGGAATGATTGAGATTTCTCTTGGCACAGCTACCAGAAGACTTCCAACTTTCAGACAGGTTGCTCACGTCACATTTACCTCGTCTCTCTCAGTTGGAGGCTGCTCAGTAACGCTCGGCGCTCACCAGAAAAGTGCTTCTAATATCCTTCACTGATCTCCGTCCAGAGCAACGGGATCTGTTGGTCCATTTTATATACAGTCTATGTGTTCAACACACAAGTTTGAATAAAATGCCATCAGTTGAAAGCAGAACAAAAAGCTCCCGCACTTCCACCGTCGGAACAGAATCCATGTGACACCCAGCGGAAGTAAACAACACAAGTGCCCGTGGCGTTAGCTGCATCTGACGTACTGCAGATCATTCTTTCAGCAGGAATTAAGCAACGATGTCTCCAGTTGAGTCTCTGAGAGAGTTTGTCACCGAGCGACTAACTGCTGCTGCTGAAGAAATCTTCCGAGTTGTTGAAGAAACTATCGCCGAGTACGAGGAAGAAATTGCTCGGGAGCGCAGACTGTTGGAGCTCGTTTGGAAACCTGAAATCAAGTTACACAGGATAGGTAAGTCATTAGCACGTCATTAGTTTAACTATGATTACAAAATGTTTTTCAACCAAACCAACATGAAAGAAGTTAGTAATGTTGCTCAGTTTTGTTGCTAAACATAATGTAAAACCGCCGCAGTTATACCGAAGGCGGCCCGTCGGAGGCAAACGCTATTTTCGAGCGATCTGCCGCCGCTTATTGTGTGTGTGTGTGTGTATATATATATATATATATATATATATATATATATATATATATATATATATATATTATCAAGAATAATGATTGATCAAACCAGACAAATTTCCATTTGGCGTTTTAATTCCACATTTCAAAGTACAGTAGGCTAACTGTCATTGAAACAAGATGTGTCAGATCACTAATATATATATATATATATATATATATATATATATATATATACATACATACATACATACATACATACATACATACATACATACACACACTAAAGAACATGCAGGTTTCCAATTAAATTTTGGTTAAAAAAAACAGCCTTACAAGCAAATTATAACACTTACAATAATTGTTAATAATATAAAGAGGTCAGCTCTGGGATGAAAATAATTACCAGTAAACATAACAAGTAATGAGGATATTTGATACCAAATTAATCGAGGTATAACATCACATTTTCAAGCCAATTCTAACAATAGGATAATTTATAATAATTTAGAGTAAAGCTCTGGAGTAGACTAGACCATTATAATGGCATTGCTGACCTGGGTCACAAGATTTACACTGTGCTGCAATAAGATCTGTGTCTCTTGTATCTGTGATAAACAAAACTTGACATATATATATATATATATATATATATATATATATATATAATACTGAGGTGAAAACAGTAGTAGAACAGACCATTATAACTGCAATGCTGACCTGTGGCACAAGGATTTACAAGCTATATTTAACAATAGAATAAAAGTTAAGCACTGTGACGGAAGTAGAATATTTGGTACCAGGTAATGTGCAATATCAAGTATCAGAGGTATGAAATATACGGTGGCCCTGAAGTGCAAATCACAACGGTAAATAGAAAAACGCAACAGCAAATCATAAAACACAAAGGCGTTAACTTCTACCGGAAAAGGTAGGGCCTATCTAGCAAATTGTTTCATATTTGCTGTTGTGTTTTCACATTTGCCGTTGTGTTTTATGATTTGTTGAAATGTTTTCCTAGTTGCTGTCAGAATTGCAGGACAGTCTAAGTAATGATAATCAGTGTTTAAAGCCTGACTATGGGTTTTCCGATTTTCCTCGACCTCCAGAATGAGGCAGCGCAAATTAGCATATTTTCAGTGATTCCTTGTGCGCCTGTATAAAGGACAAACAACCTCACCATCCCACCATGTTTAACTGTGGGGACTGTGTTCTTAGGGTTGAAGGCCTCTCCATTACTTTGCCAAACATAAGCAACATCCATGTTCCCAAAGAGTTCCAGTTTAGTCTCATCAGACCAAAGCACAGACTTCCAAAACTCATTTTTACCTTTCAAATGTTCACGGGCAAACCTCAGTCTGGCTGTCTGCCGCTCTTTGAGTAAAGGGGTTCTCTGAGACAATGGCCCTGAAGCCCACCATGATGAAGAGCCCTCACAACTGTGTTCCTTGAAACATCAGCTCCAGAAGAGGCCAGGTCAGCAACATCTTGGCAGATGTCCGGGGGGGGCATCTTGCTGACATCTGACTATTTTCCTCTCCAGAGTTCTTGAAATATTGCGCTCACGACCACGCCCAGGTTTGTTTCTTACAGAATTTGTCTCCTTGTACTTGGCAATGATGCAACGTACAGCGGTTCTAGACACTGTGAAACACTTGGAAATGGCAGTATAGCCTTCCCCCTTATCATAAGCCTCCACTATATTCTTTCTGAGTTCAAGACTGATTTCCTTTGTCTTTGGCATAGTGAGTAAAAGTAGTCCCTCTCAATAATGTGTTCAAGTGCCCTGTTCCTTGGAGTCCTTTTATGCTGATTGAATGCTCAGGTATTGTTAGGAGCCAATTGACTGCACTGGTGTGGTTTGAAAGCTGATTGGTAAATTAGGTGTGTTTTTGAAAGCAAAAATTAACATGGGGGCTAATATTTTTGACCACCCCATTTTTCACTATATATGACATAAAGCAAGCCTAAAAATGTATTTTATATTCCAAAATGTACCAAAAGCTACTAAATTGCACCGGTGAATGTTTGATTAAATCAAGTTGTATCAATGCTGCAAACATTGGGAAGATTTTTAGGAAAATGTTCCATAATTTCTGGGGGGCTTATAATTTTGGCCTCAACTATATAGCCGACAGCTTAGAAAGCTGTGCGGATATTTTTTGCTATCTGGGTCAAAAACCGTAAACGTTACGCACAAGCGCAGCACATACGCACGGCCGATATCAAGAAATTTCCAATAAGGATGACATGTACTACTCTCACAAGCCATTTTCCGACCAAGTAGTTACAGGAACGTAGTTATAGGAAAAGTCCACTTCTAAGCAGATCTACCCCGCGTGTGCGTGTGCGTGTGCGTGTGCGCGTGTGTGTGTGTGTGTGTGTGTGTTGTGGAAGTTTCCTTTGCAGCAGGGGGAGAGGTGTTGATTTCAAAGTTTAGTAAAATGAAACAAATAAGACAGAACTGAGACTAAAACCAAGTTGGGTTTTTGTATTTTATTAAAAGATATATTTTGCAAAATAGGAGGAATACAGTTTCACAAGAAGCACGTAGCTCAGTGTGTAAAGGATTCGTCAAATGAGTAGAAGGAAAGAGTGAGCTTAAATGCACATTGGGAAAAGGGGAGTGACATTTGAGCACATTCTTACAAATAATAAAGATAGTAACCTACTAGATCCTTCTTTCTGAGAGACAGATAAGATATAGGTCCAGTACTGGCATTTATCAAAGAAACACAGGCATGCGTCATGAATTCACTTCATCTAATCCTCTGTTCCTTTCTGCCCCAGCTGGGGTCACGTTCCCCGTACATCTAAACAGACAAGAGGGGAACGGAAAGGGAGAGGAGGATATTAAACTTTGTGGCCTTGTGGGTTATCAGTTCACACAAAGCACATACACCTTCTTCTGATACTCTGTCTCTGAAGTATAAACAACCCCCCAATCCACATGCAGGAATGCAAATGAACTGTCGTTTAGATTGGTGTATGAGAATGCAGTGTGCTGAATGAAAAAACACAAGGCACAATAAACAATAAAGACTTAAGTGTGTGTGTGTGTGTGTGTGTGTGTGTGTGTGTGTGTGTGTGTGTGTGTGTGTGTGTGTGTGTGTGTGTGTGTGTGTGTGTGTGTGTGTGTGTGTGTGTGTGTGTGTGCGTGTGTGCCAGCGAGGTTGTAAAGCCCACAGGGCACGCGTGTGGAGTTTAACTCCGAAAAGACACTTAACCACAGGTTCCCGTTAATCTTATGATGGAAATGTGTTGTGATATTTAAACAAACAAACCGCCAACGGCGAAATAAAAGCCTTACGAGACCGGTCTGAGAGACCTCGAGCTTACAGCGGGGTCTCTGAGCATGACTGGCTGAGTGACAAGTTAGCGCCTGCTGGCTGTTGCCTCACTTCATGGAGCTTCTCAACTCCAAAAACTTTGAAGCAAATTGTCAATTCGGCATCAGTTTTCGCAAGACTGCCTATATTCAAAATCTAAACAGTTCATTTCTCGCCTAAAACATCAGAAGTAAATTTAGTGATGAATAAGATGGCGAAAATTGTTAATTGTCCCGTTGTTGGTCTGTCTGTACCGGAAACCCAACCCTAGTTAACCTAGGTTCCTATGCGGAAAAGGGAACAGCAAAAAGACCTTGCTCTGATGTAGGAGCTGAAAGAGTTACAGGAACTGAGGCCAGAGGAACTTCTAAATACCCAAATTGGTCCAGTCGGAACACAACAAAAAAAAGGGTTCTAGGAATTTTATTCTCTAGGAACTGCAAAAATCCCTCTGGTCGGAAAGCGGCTACACTCACTCACTCACTCACTCACTCACTCACTCACTCACTCACTCACTCACTCACTCACTCACTCACTCACTCACACACACACACACACACACACACACCAGTTGTTAATGTCCAGCATCAGAATGCAACAATCTTTATCCTTAATTATTGCACAGCAGCCAATTACGTTTGTCAGTCAACAACAATGAAAACACACACTGCTCAATTCAATATGAAGGCAAATGGCTTGCATTCAGCATTAATTCAACCACACTTATCAATTCAATATTAAGCCCAAAATAGTTTCTGACTCACCAATCGGTAGATTATTTGTACATAAAATCCATCCGACGCTCTTTCCTTGTGAAGACGTTGATCACAGCGTTGTAAAACTCGTCTTTACGGGCCTTCAGTTTGCATAGTCTCTGGCTCTCAATTGACAGAATGGCATCGTTTGGATTTTTACAATTCTGATTCCAATTGCGATTCTTTCTTTCGATTCTGGTTCTTATTGATTCTCGATTCCGATTCTTTGAGGGGTGGAGTTGAAACGGGTCACATGCTTATTTCACAAATAAGAGGAAAGTTTTATTTTGATTCAATGGTGCTAGCACATCCAGCAACTCAATGCAATTGCCCTATTGCTAGAGTTAGCGCTTTCATCATTGCCACGAAAAGCAAACTCTTGCTTTGCAAGGAAGCAGGCTGCATTTATCAGATCCTTCAATACCTTTACCTTTTCATTGTGGTAGGTTATATTCAGCCTCCTTTGCTTGTCAAGTGCAAGGTCGAGCCGAGATTTACTGAAGGATTTCAGCGTAATTTGACACTGGATGTGAGCTGACGACTCTTCATGCTTGGTTAAAGCTGCGGGCAGGTTGTTCAAATCACTGTACCCCTTAGAAGTCAAAACAGTCTGACTCGTTGAAAAAAGCAGGCGAAGTGCGCATGCGCAACATGGGTTTTTCGCTTGTCGTCCGCAATGAATGGACAGTAAAAGCACTGCTTATTCTATCATTTTTTTTTTTTTTTGATTATGCGTAACTGCTACATTTGTCATCGTAACGTCTAAACAATTGGAATAATACACATATTGCCTATACGTATAAATTACAAGAATAAACAGTAAAAATACAAATAGAAGTTTATTAGATACAATTAAACATTTTTATGTTTGAATTTTGGCAGTGCCTAGCTTGCCTACCCAGACTGCACGTCTCTGTGTGAAACACATTGAGAAATGGAGTTCTCGGGAAACGATGATGGAAATGCACAAAGATGACTACTTCGATGATTTCTGATTATAGGCAGCTTTATTCAATATTGAACAAATTCTCATGAGGGAGAACACAAGGTACATGCAGCATGGCAGAAACCAAAGTACTCTCTTCGAATCTTTCTAGACCCGACCTTCTTATAGATCTCGGAAACCTTTACATCTGGAAACCCTTACATGATCTCATAACAACTATATGTTCCCATGCACTGTAAGACACAAAGTTCCTGTAGGCCCCTTCTAAGGTCACAGGTTAACTGTGCGTACATTTGTTGTTCACTATAGAATGACAAATTACAGTGAGGAAAATAAGTATTTGAACACCCTGCTATTTTGCAAGTTCTCCCACTTGGAAATCATGGAGGGGTCTGAAATTGTCATCGTAGGTGCATGTCCACTGTGAGAGACATAATCTAAAAACAAAAATCCAGAAATCACAATGTATGATTTTTTAACTATTTATTTGTATGATACAGCTGCAAATAAGTATTTGAACACATGTCTATCAGCTAGAATTCTGACCCTCAAAGACCTGTTAGTCTACCTTTAAAATGTCCACCTCCACTCCATTTATTATCCTAAATTAGATGTACCTGTTTGAGGTCGTTAGCTGCATAAAGACACCTGTCCACCCCATACAATCAGTAAGAATCCAACTACTAACATGGCCAAGACCAAAGAGCTGTCCAAAGACACTAGAGACAAAATTATACACCTCCACAAGGCTGGAAAGGGCTACGGGGAAATTGCCAAGCAGCTTGGTGAAAAAAGGTCCACTGTTGGAGCAATCATTAGAAAATGGAAGAAGCTAAACATGACTGTCAATCTCCCTCGGACTGGGGCTTCATGCAAGATCTCACCTCGTGGGGTCTCAATGATCCTAAGAAAGGTGAGAAATCAGCCCAGGACTACACGGGAGGAGCTGGTCAATGACCTGAAAAGAGCTGGGACCACCGTTTCCAAGGTTACTGTTGGTAATACACTAAGACGTCATGGTTTGAAATCATGCATGGCACGGAAGGTTCCCCTGCTTAAACCAGCACATGTCAAGGCCCGTCTTAAGTTTGCCAATGACCATTTGGATGATCCAGAGGAGTCATGGGAGAAAGTCATGTGGTCAGATGAGACCAAAATAGAACTTTTTGGTCATAATTCCACTAACCGTGTTTGGAGGAAGAAGAATGATGAGTACCATCCCAAGAACACCATCCCTACTGTGAAGCATGGGGGTGGTAGCATCATGCTTTGGGGGTGTTTTTCTGCACATGGGACAGGGCGACTGCACTGTATTAAGGAGAGGATGACCGGGGCCATGTATTGCGAGATTTTGGGGAACAACCTCCTTCCCTCAGTTAGAGCATTGAAGATGGGTCGAGGCTGGGTCTTCCAACATGACAATGACCTGAAGCACACAGCCAGGATAACCAAGGAGTGGCTCTGTAAGAAGCATATCAAGGTTCTGGCGTGGCCTAGCCAGTCTCCAGATCTAAACCCAATGGAGAATCTTTGGAGGGAGCTCAAACTCCGTGTTTCTCAGCGACAGCCCAGAAACCTGACTGATCTAGAGAAGATCTGTGTGGAGGAGTGGGCCAAACTCCCTCTTGCAGTGTGTGCAAACCTGGTGAAAAACTACAGGAAACGTTTGACCTCTGTAATTGCAAACAAAGGCTACTGTACCAAATATTAACATTGATTTTCTCAGGTGTTCAAATACCTATTTGCAGCTGTATCATACAAATAAATAGTTAAAAAATCATACATTGTGATTTCTGGATTTTTGTTTTTAGATTATGTCTCTCACAGTGGACATGCACCTACGATGACAATTTCAGACCCCCCCATGATTTCCAAGTGGGAGAACCTGCAAAATAGCAGGGTGTTCAAATACTTATTTTCCTCACTGTACATAACACGTCTTGACAGTTTCTCAATCAGGGCCTCTTTCTATGTCATTCTCCTCTACCCAACATCTGGATCAGATCCAGCTTTGCACGAAGACAGGCCTCTTTACATCATTCTGACCTTCTACCTAGATTTCAATAACACATTACAAAATATGAAATAACATTAAAATGTATGCAGACGTGGATTATACCACCTATCAATCCTCCCTTTTTTATCCTAGTTGAAATACAACATATCATGCAATACACTAGAATATACAATACATTTTTAACCATAGAATACATTTACATAATGGGTACAAAGATGCAACATTTTCATGATTATATGACACTACCCATACTACTCATGGAAGAGGCGAAAAACCTGGATGGGTGTTTCTTTTATCCAGGAAAATTCCTCTCCAATCCCCAATTTAACGCTGCCAGCCGATTCTTTGGGCGATTACATTATTTCTTGTCATGAAAGTATGGCTCTAAACTTATCCTTCATCATCTCTAACATGGTGTTACCCTTTTCATGGTTCAGTTCTTGTACACATATTTTAATCAACTTGACCCATTGGCCCTTCATCTTCACTTGAAGTGGAGTTGGAAGACAATGACTCCAAAGAAACAGATCGTTTCACTCTTCGATTAATTGCATGTACATGTACATGATTAACTGGATTCTGTACCAAAGAAATATTATTGACAGATCTCAATATTAAAGTCTTCATAATA
This sequence comes from Zingel zingel, assembly GCA_023566125.1. Taxonomy (NCBI): domain Eukaryota; kingdom Metazoa; phylum Chordata; class Actinopteri; order Perciformes; family Percidae; genus Zingel; species Zingel zingel. The sequence continues at coordinate 33,987,354 of CM042324.1, forward strand.
GGAAAACAACATCCTAACACAAAAATAACAACCAGAAAGATCACTAAAACTGGAGCAATAATTCCTATCATCCATGCCACAACAGAATTGTTAGTAAACACGTTTGTAAACCATTCAAATCCTTTTCCTATTCCTGCATACTTTCCTCCTGTCATGTGTGCTTCTTTATTTGTTCTAACAGTGCCTTCTTGAATATCCTTGAGATTTTTTAATGCAATTGACAAATTTCCTAATCCTTCAGATTCTGATGGTAAGTACGTACAACAATCCTTATCAATTAAAGCACACACTCCTCCTTGAGCAGCAGTAATTGTGTCTAAAGCTAAACGATTTTCGATAGCAAATTGTCTAATTAACGCAACTTCTGCACTCAAAGATTGAAATCCTAATGCAGTAGCATTGGCTAAATTGACCACGTCCCTCCTTGTCAATGCAATAAGAAAATGATTATTGTACATCAGTTCCGTGTTCCAGAACATTGTTTTGAAATACATTTGAGAATGCGAAAAAATCCTATGGTCTTCACTTAATGCATAATATTTCTCCGCAAGGCCTGTTGGATCTTTATTCTGTAAATGAATATAGCCCGTAACATCTGACACTGCTCTCTTCTCCTTCTGCCCCTCACGGCTTTCTTTGATTAATTCTACAGGTTCAACAATGTAAATTAATTAATTCATTGTACACACACCACAACACCCTATAAAATTGCTTGGTAATTAAGTCCAAATGTTCTTCCCACAACACCAGAAAAACCCTGGGACTTCTATTGTCCCTAAAACTGCTATTCTCATATAATCATTTGGTTCGTCTATAATTCTGAAACATTGTTGCTCAGGAATTTCTCCTACACTCTCCCTTTTTCCATACTTCCCTTCCTGTTCACGTCCTTCAATGCAAACATCAAAAATTGCTGAGTCATTATGTATCGCTGAAACCTTAGATGACTGTTTTGACAAATCTAGAGGCATATCGAACAGATATTTCTTATAAAATCCAAAACAACCTTCCAGAGGTGGTTCGTATGCTGAAACCCTAACCGTTGTATTATATTTACGATCGATCTCCTTATTTTTTCCAGTTCTCCCCGTTATGTGTGATTCTACAGTATAAACCTTACCATGCCTGACACCATTTTTCCCACTTGGCATCAGTGTTCGCACTCCCTCGTTCACTACCAATCGTCTTACTGCTATGACTGTACTCTGTCCGCTCACTCTTTGTCCTTCACTTAAACCAATTAGCGGATGAGTCTGTATTGTAAATTGTAACATAATCATACATCGAGATGGGATTCCATCGTGACCCTTTAAAGTAAGGGTGCTCCGATTGATCGGGCACCGATCGTTATCGGCCGATAAAAGCTTTAAATAGTTTGATCGGTGGTCTCCATAAAGGCCGATCAGATGACGCACTACTCGTGAGAAAATGTTCTATATGCAGCTAAGTTACACACCAACCAGACGGCTGACCGTTGGCAGAAAAAGCAGTTGGACTGATCAGTCTCCCCGAGTTGGTCAAAAAAAGTGCCTCGGAACCAGGGTGGGAAATTAGCCTTGTATCCTTGTAATGGATTGGACAGTTTTTGTCAAAGAATGCTGTTGCTAAGTAACAATGCACAATAGTAGTAGTCGCGTTACGTTACTGCTAATGAATCCCCAACATTTCCGGATTTTGTTGCTTCATAATAAAAACATTCAAATACCAAAATAACGGTGGACTTTTATTGTGAAGAACTTACAGGAAATGAAACCGTTCACAGCCGGGGCTTTGACCACACATAGTCGAGTAGCTAGTTTTCAGCGCTAGTCCGGGACGCCATGTAGCTAGCTGGCTGAGCTGAGGTACAGACGAAAGGAAAATTATCTGTTAAAAAATGTGGCGACATATCCCCGGTGCTAAGAGGCCCGCCGCGGAGTCAGCAGTAGCTATGGATGTACAAGCTGTTGAGGGCGAAGTAAAGAAAAAGATACGGTACTTTTCGAACAAGTTGCGCATTGACAAAACGTACAGCGAAAGACCGTGTAAAACATTTCAGACCGTCCTGCCGACCTGTAGACATTTTAACGTCAATGTAGACTGGAACGATGTTTAAGTCGCTTGAAAGCTGATGCTGTTTTAATCCTGTTGGCTCTCTGCTGCTCAGTTCTACCCCGCACTGACCACACACACACACACACGCACACACACGGTGGATGCAGGGAAAACTGTAGAGGAGACGTACAGGACGACCTAAATTGAGGACAGCTACACTTAATACATCCATGAGCTACACTCGTTATTGTAGATCAATAAGTTAAAGTCCAATAAGTCCTTTATCAAACCGTATGAATGTGTGTCCCAGGCCAGGATAGGAAATTAACTAGCAATGTAAAGATCAACAAGCTACTGACACATAATAAATAAATTGTATTAATAATAAAAATAATTTAATAAAGCAATTTAAAATATGATAGTGCACTTTCTTTTATAAATTTGAATTCTGGAAAAAGTGGCTGGTAAAATTTTTAAGTGGCCCCACCCTGCTGGAACACAGTGAAGAACACTGACAGTTTTTTTGTAATTTATAAGGCTTTAGCTATATGTTAAGCTCTAAGCTGTTTAAGGTGTGTTTCTAACAGAGGAAGTGGAATGTTGAACGTTTCCCGTCAATAAAAGTAAACCGTTGACAATTCACAATACATTATCTTCTGTTAATTTTAATACTTATACATTGTTGTTAAGAATATTAAAATGAATATATGATAAATATATGACATGATAAATAGAAGGTTTCAAATAGACCCGGTGATCGGTGATCTGCATTGGTCGATACTACTCCCAACAATCGGTGATCGGCCCCAAAAATCCTGATCGGAGCACCCTTACTTTAAAGGCATTGCAACATTATTGAACAATTGATTTGTCGATTGTGAAGTTACTGCACATGCATAACAAGAGTTTGAAGTAACTTTCCTAACTTTCCTAGTTATGTATTGATACCATAAATTGGAGGTGATGTCTTGCATGTCTTGTCCCCAAAAATCAAGCTTTTATAAAACTAGATTTTGCTCATTCTCTTGTACTGTTGTTGCTATCACTTGCTCTCCCTCTGTCTTACTCTCTGTCTTACTCCCTGTCTTACTCTTGGTCTCTTCCTTTCCTTTGATGTCTTTTACCTCAGCTAATCCTGAATCATAGTTTACCTTAACTACCTCGATTTGTGATATATCTAAATCACTTTTGTCCTCATATGAACTCCAATAAGGTGCACAACGTCCTTGCCAATGAGGTGGTAAATGCGTAAAAACCTGATCTCCACATCTCCACCTAATGTATTTAGCGGCAGGAATAAAAACCTCTCCATCAATATATGCCACTCTAGGACACACCACTACATTTTCCATATTATACTTCTTATCTCCCCCTACTGCCTGTAAGCATGCTAATGGTGGTCCTTTTCTCCTGGATCCCAATGCTGGTTGTGGCAACACCTTTTCAAACACTTTCATATCCTACTGTACAAAGAATTTTTGAAGAAAACTCTGCCATAGACTATTGCAAAACTCTGGTTTTGGAAGTGTTTCTACCAATGCTTGAGGCTTCCCGACTATTATCTCGTCATTAGGTAATTCGTATTCAACCATCATTTTTACATCCTTAAACCCAATCACAGTAAAATTGATGCTATTTATATAAAATGCCCTTGTCGCATTTGTTCTCAACGGAAGTAACATACATTGCATTTCATAGGCATTGAGTGGGGTGTTTTGAAATCTTTCTAAATCAGCACTACGTACAATACGCCTCTTTGTCATTTTTCAGTCTGTTGTCTTCCCCTAACTCCTGTAGTTCTTCTCCCCACCTGCTGGTATTGTTAGTACAATCAACAACATGACACAGGGCTCGTGAATAGTTCTCTCGTTGTCTCTCTTCACACTCCTTCTCCCTTGATGCAGGCACACGTGATGTCATCATAAACGTCTCACATTTCTGCCCCTGACTGACATTTCTCTGAGTCTGTATAGTCAGCCAGGACAGTCCTCCTCCAATCACAACAAAAATCTGAATAGCATAGTTAATTAGAGTGAGATTTCTTTTCCCCCTCTTCTCTACTTTGACTCTGTCTCGGAGGTCATACTCAGTATTTCTGGATCTGCTGGCGGTGCCTCCCTCTGTGTCTCTGGCACTGTCACAGTCGGTCCCTCCTGTGGTCTCTCCGGCGCTCTCCTGACCCTGCTTGCATGGATCCATTGAGGTTGACCTTTGACTTTCACTGCCGTCCTTGTCAGCAGAAGCACCTGCGTCGGCGGTCCATATCGTGGCTCCCCTGCCACCAACTTCAGACTCCTCACCAGGACGTAGTCCCCTGGTTGGAATGGGTGCGTGGCCTCTGTACCAGGTTCCGGAAGTCGATCAATTACCTGTTTGGAAAACTCAGAAACAAAATTGTATAAGTACTTGACATATTCTTGTTGTCTGTCTTGTAATTCTGTCAAACTTACCACAGGCTCTTTTTCCATTAACGCTCCTAATGCAAACGGTCTGGCTATTAAAATCTCATGCGGCGACAACCCGGTTGTTTTGTTTGGACAAGCTCAGATTGACATCAAAACCAATGGTAAAGCTTCAACCCAATTCATGGTCTTTGACATATGTAATTTAGTCAATTTATCTTTAATTGTTTGATTTGTTCGCTCGACCTGTGCTGAACTCTGGGGATGATGAGGGATATGGAATGCCCATTTAATCCCTAACGCTGCAGACAATAATTTGGTTATCTTAGCTGTAAATGCCGGTCCATTGTCTGAATCAATTTGACATGGCAATCCGAACCTTGGAATAATATGTTCCATTAAACATCTAACAACTGTTTGAGCATTTTCTTTCCTCGTGGGAAATGCTTCAGGCCATTTAGAAAATCTATCTACAATGACAAGCAAATATGAATATCCTTTGCATTTTTTCATATGTGTATAATCAATTTGCAAATATTGAAATGGCCCTTTAGGTGGAACTAGATGTTCATGCTTTGGAGCGCGATATCAGGATTACATCTTGCACATACAAGACATCGCCTTACAAATTTCCTTGCATACTGTTCCAATCCGACTGCAAAGAAAATCCTTGAAATATACTTTACAATTCCATCTGTACCTATGTGCGTACTTCCATGGACAAATTGTAGCATTGCATCAAATTAAACTTTTGGTAATACAATTTTACCATCTGCAGCCTTCCATAAGCCTTCCTCATCCTCTATACAGCCCTTCTGTCTCCACCCTCTAATTTCATTTTCTGATGCCTGTTTCTGAAATTCCACTAAGTCACTTTTAGTAAAGGGTGGCTCTGTGACCCGTGTGTATGCGCCTACTCCTGTCATCCAGGGTGGAAACACCGAATCCACTACAGCTTTTCTTGCGCATTCGTCAGCAAGATTGTTCCCAATGGAAACCCTTGAACCATCTCTTGCATGACCCTGGCACTTCACAATTGCTATTTCATGGGGTAACATCATCGCTGCCAGTAATTCCTTGATCAATTCAGCATGTTGTATCAGTTTCCCACCTGTAGTAACAAATCCTCTATTCTCCCATATCTTACTAAAATCATGAGCAGCCGAAAAGGCATATTTACTATCCGTATAAATAGTAACCCTTTTATTCTCTGCCAACACACATCCCCTTTTTAAAGCAATCAACTCTGCTGCTTGTGCTGACCTTACATGTAACCTGAAAGCTTCCAGACATTCACCTTCATCATTCACAACTGCATAGGCTGACAAAATAGTATTATCTTGTGGTCGCATTGATGAGCCATCACAGTAAAGAATCATATCATTTTGTTGTAGTAGTGTCTGTTGCAAATCAGATCGAATACTAGATGTGGAGTTAATTACTTCCATGCAATCATGTTCAATATGTTCCTCCTCATTACTTTCCCCATATAGCAAAACTCTCAAATGCACTGCAGGATTAGTGTGAGCTGCTATGGAAATCGTAAGATTCTGTGTACCCTTCAAAATGTGTTCGTAATTCGAGCGTCTTTGGCTTGTCATGTGTTGCGTCGAAATGTTGAGAAGAATCACGCGTACTGTGTGTGGTATGTAAAATCATTGGATACCCCAATACGATGATTTGGGCCTTCTCTACCATGATTGCTGCTGCTGCAATGGCTCTCAAACATGCTACCATGCCTTTAACAATCAAAGGCAACATCTTAGAATAATAGCCTACTGGTCTCAATCTATCGCCATGTTTCTGAGCCGATACAGCTGTAGCCACATTTCCATCTTCTGCCACGTACAAATGAAAGACCAGTTTATAACATGGTAAACCCAGTGCTGGTGCAGAGCACATTAGAAACTTCACATGTCTGAATGCATGCTTCATGTCCTCTGTCCACTGAATAGCAGCAGGTTTGTCCTTCAACGTAGCTGCTCTGAGTATAGCATCCCACTTTGCATATTCCGGCAGCCATGGTCGACAATAGTTCACAAGTCCCAAGAAGGACAACATTTCTTTCTTTGTTTTGGGTTTCTGCATGTCCTTGATGACCTTCACTCTATTAGGTGACAAACATTGGCACCCGTCATGAAGAACCTATCCCAAATAGTTAACGGCGAGTTGACAAAATAGCAACTTTGCCAGTGATGCCCGGTGTCCTCCTTCAGCCAGATACGTCAATAATGCAAGTGAATCAGACATACATTGATCTTTAGTGGCTGAAGACAGAATTATGTCATCCACGTATTGACCTATGGTCGAATTATTTGGCAAAATCAATTTGGACAGATGCTGTTGAACAGCTGCAGCATATACCGTAGGAGAATCAACAAAACCCATCGTCAATCTTGTGAATTTATACTGTCTATTGCAATATGTAAAAGCAAAAAGATCTTGCATATTTTTATGAACAGGAATCGAATAATATGCGGACGATAAGTCTACTACCGTGTAAAATCGTGAATCCGCTGGAATCGCAACTAATATGGCATTTACATCCGGTACAACGGGTGCTATAGGAAATGCAGCTTCATTAATCTTTCTCAAATCTTGAGTAAACCTGTACTTCTTTGTACCTGGTTTCAAAATAGGTGTTAATAGGTGTATTGTTTTGTGACTGACATGGTACAATCACACCCTGTTGCAATAGACTCTCAATTACTGGTCTTATCCCGTCTTCTTTCTCTTTTGACAAAGGATATTGTTTGACAAAAACTGGATATAACGCATAATTAATATTAGCTTGATATGGTTCAATATCCAATAATCCCACATGATTCGCGTGCTGTGCCCACAAACATGAAGGAACTCTAGATAAAATAGATTTCTCACCTAAAAAAAATCCTGTACCTTCCTGTACTTGTAATTCAGGTGCCTCCATGTCTTTTAGTATCTTTATGAAAAAATGTGAAGCATCATCATATGACCAAACAACATAATTACCATTTCTCTATTCGTCTTGTGGTCCTTTGCTTAAAAACCGATAACATGTCTCTAACAACCCATCAATGTTCGTTCTTTCATCTTCGACTGCACAAATAAATGGTTCTATATTTCCTGACTTATCTTTCCACAATAGCATCAATCCTTCCTTAGATACAAACAAAATGTGTGGTTTTTCCTGCAAGTCCTCCCTATTTATCCTCCTATCCGAAAATGGTTTATCCACTGGTCTCATTGTCAATATCCTAGAAGCTACAGCAGCATGACATGATGCTAATTCTTTTACCCCATCCACTGTAAACATCTTAGCAACACATTCTAGATTAATCACAACAGATACTGTTGTACGCCACCCAAGAACCATTTTTGAAACCATTTGATATGTTTGGTCTGAAGGGATGTATAATTGTACACCATCACTAGAACATTTAACTACAGCTCCAACTTTGGATAACAAATCTCGTCCTAGCAGAGAGGCTGGTGAACTATGACTTATCACAAATGCATGTAAAAACACAATTCCTCCTATCTCAACCTCCAATAATTCTGACAAACGTTCTGAAAGTCGGACACCTGAAATGCCTACACTTTTAACAATTATTTTGCTTATTGGACAATTTAAATCTTGTTGTCTAATACAAGACATGGTTGCTCCAGTATCCACCAAGAATTTTACGCTCTTCCCCATTACCCGTAGCGATAATTGCGGTAATGTTGCTGGTGAATCAGATAACTGTACGTGCATAAGCTGAAAATTGTCTGTGTCCCTGTGTTGGCTATCCTATTGTTGATTTGATTGATTGTTATCCCAAAGAAAAGTAGCTGGTGTATTTGTTTGTCTATTCTCAATCCTTTCTCGTTGTAGTACCGCTCTTTGTCCAAAAGATGGTGCTGTTGCTTCCCTCATCTGACTTGGGGCCATCCTATCTCTCCCCCCTCTTGTCTGCCTTTCTTGATCCCATATTCTCATTTGGCAGTTGCGAATATAATGACCCTGTTGTCCACAGTATAGACAAGAATTATTAGCTCTACGTTCCCTATAGATGCTATCACGATTATTAGCATTAATCTGATTTCCTGTCCTGTCATTTCTTTCTCCAAAATTGTAGCGTGGAGTGTTATAAGGTTGTCGAATCGCTCTACCTCTGCCTCTCATCATGTTCCCCGTTTGAAAAGCTGCAACTTGCTCTTCAAAAGGTTCACTTACAGCTTGAAGTTTCGTATTCGAGGAAAATATGTTAATGGCCTCTAGCGCCCTTATCTTTTTTTAATAAATCAGCTGGGCTTAGTGTAAATAAATCAGGAGCTGCTAACTTCAATGTGTATGAATCTTTCGTTCTCAATCCATTAATTAACATTGAAGCAAAGAATGCATCAGCTTTATCAGATATTTCAAATTTTGCGTTCTCCTTCCAGCACCTAAGAAAGCAAGTCGCAAATTCTGATACAGTTTCATCAGACTTCTTCTTGCAATTTAATACTTGTGTTACATCTTGCCCTGCAACGGCGTTTTTTGTTAAATACTCCTTTAATTCTGTCAAATGAGTTGTCTGATGTGTTTTAGATAGCCATGGATATTTGTCTTCAAGTGCAGTTTCACCTGCTACTGGCCCATCATTATCAAAACTGAGGCTTGGACAATTTTCTATCAAAACTTCTAAGGACACGTTTGGCATTAAAGTCGTCAAAATAGATCTGGTGTCCTTGCCAGACATTGCTGCATGTGCTAACACAGATTTCCACCAGTTAATGAACCCTAGAGGATTAATTGATGGATCCGGTGCATCTTCAACTATTCTTGAAATCTCTTCTTGAAGTCAGGGGTTTGTCTAAAATTTTATCATCAAAAATTAATAAAGGGGCGCTTATTTGAGCGGCGTCCTCTCCGTCGCTGGACTCCTGCAGCCGTTTTTTTTTTATTATTATTGTTGTCCAGTACATTTACAATCCAATCTAAAATTCTCCTGACATCATCATCTTTTCAGATGATGATAAGTCATCATTTTTGCTATATGCTGTTGGTTAAGCATTCCCCATGCAATATCAGCCTTTTTGTCCTCTTGGTACTTTACCAAAGCCTAATGACAACATCTCGAAATCTTGTCAGACGCAACTGACGGTTCAATCTCCTGATCCTGGTTATTTTTCTTTATGGCCAGAATTCTTTTAAATCCAGCTTCCATACATTCGCGTACAAATGTGAGCTTACAGTCATCACATTTCTTGTCACCCTTATCAAATTTTCTTTCTGCTGTTTCAAAAGCTTTAAGAACATTTGCAAACCATTTCTCTTCAGACTGTCCCAAAAATACTTTATAACTTGAATTCTTATCAATTACGAGAGGGAAAATAACTTCAGCTATAACTTTCCTATCTTTCGGGGGCTTTCTCAAATTTTTAGCATTTGTAAACACCACCATGTCTAAATCATCATCACTTTCCTGATCCTCTTTGTATGCTGGCGGTTTTATAATTTCATTCAGGGCTGGATATAAAGATTTATACTTTAAATGCCCTGCAACTGAGCCAATTTCTGTGTCTGTGTGTTTTGTGTCTGCTGCAGCAACTTCCTTTCCCCCTGAATTGTCAGCCTGGGCCAACATGAAATGTTTAAATAAGCGCTTCTCTTTCTTTACTTTTGCCTTACGTACATTATCAGGATATTGTGACGCTAACAAATCCCATGCCTTAAAAACTTCAGTCATGTAAGAAAAGTCCCAGGTTGAATCTACCACTTTGACCTTTTCAACCAAATATTCCCTTATCAAATCCAAATCTTTCCTCTGAAAACTTCCATCAAGAGGGTAAACGGAATCAGACCATTTATTTAACTCGGTCAGAAAAGGTTCAACATAAAATATCCCTAATTTATTTAAAATCCATTCTGTCGGTGTCATATCCTCTATTGATTTCGTAACTTCTGCTTTTAATGAGGGTTTGTCTTCAGCCACCCTTTAACAATTTTCCTTTGTTTCCGAGGTAAATCATGCTCCGTTTTCCTCTGTAATGTTAGGGCCTGACATGTTTGTTTGTGACCCATTGTCAAATTGCAGACTTACAAATAACAAATAAAGCAAAACAAGACAAAAGATTGACAAACAAGCATTCGCTGCACACAATCCGAAATCAAAGTCGTTATGTAGTGTTGGAAATTTTTTTTTTTTTTTTTTTTTTTTTTACCAGCTCTGTCCCGTCATCAAATTCACTATCTAAATTCTCTCTTTCTATACCCTATGTAAATAACTAAACACTCACCCAAACTTCTCCTGTCTCCTGTCCAACAATCAACAAGGCTCTGAAACATAAACACAACACATTCATTGCTCGACTCTGTGCTATTCACACAGAGAAGTCCTGCACCAAACTTGCACAAAAATCAGTTTATACCCACACGGCGTACCGGGAAGTCTGGGCCACACTCACACACAGAGTCCTCTTAATATACGTTTCTGTTCTTCAACATTTATCAATGTTGGTAGCTTCAAACATACAACATGCAACAGAGTCCTCTTAATATACGTCTCTGTTCTTCAACATTTATCGATGTTGGTAGCTTCAAACATACGACATGCAACAGAGTCCTCTTAATATACGTCTCTGTTCTTGTACATTTATCGATGTTGGTAGCTTCAAACATACGACATGCAACAGAGTCCTCTTAATATACGTCTCTGTTCTTCAGTGCATCTCTCCACTGGTCTCACAGCTGTTTCAATAACCAAATCTTCAATACAACCTCACTCACAATCTATCTACGTTGTGCTGGCCAGCACTCCACAGGTTCGATTTGATGAGGGCACCTAGCTTTCAACAATTCAACACTTATTGAAACAATTTGGAATTTACACACACATTTTAGTACCACCCAATTATCAATTCATACCCAATCACATCTCCATCACTTTCCAGTCCTCACACCAGTTCTTCACAGATTAAACAATAAAAGGGAGCAAATCCTTCATTCTATATAGAATAAAACATTTACTCACCTTTACTTGCTGTCACTGCACTTGTTCGTGACGCCAACTGAGAGATGGAGTTCTCGGGAAACGATGATGGAGATGCACAAAGATGACGACTTTGATGATTTCTGATTATAGGCAGCTTTATTCAATATTGAACAAATTCTCATGAGGGAGAACACAAGGTACATGCAGCATGGCAGAAACCAAAGTACTCTCTTCAAATCTTTCTAGACCCAACCTTCTTATAGATCTCGGAAACCTTTACATCTGGAAACCCTTACATGATCTCATAACAACTATGTTCCCATGCACTGTAAGACACAAAGTTCCTGTAGGCCCCTTCTAAGGTCACAGGTTAACTGTGCGTACAGTTGTTGTTCACTATAGAATGACAAAATACATAACACGTCTTGACAGTTACTCAATCAGGGCCTCTTTCTATGTTATTCTCCTCTACCCAACATCTGGATCAGATCCAGCTTTGCACGAAGATAGGCCTCTTTACATCATTCTGACCTTCTACCTAGATTTCAATAACGCATTACAAAATATGAAATAACATTAAAATGTATGCAGACGTGGATTATACCACCTATCACACATTATTTGTAAAAAAGAACCATGGCCGCTGTAATGAAACGGCGAGAGAAAGCGTGGCAGACGATCGCAGACCGACTGAATGCGTAAGTAGCCTAAATATATACATTTACTGACCACTGCTCTGAATTGAAACGTCATAATACCATTCAAGGAGTTAGGCTAATTATTTGCACAAATGAACAGTTGTACTCTTTGCCTTTTAAAAGTGAGCAGAAGACATCCCAGTGTTACGCAGGTAATTTACCATGAAGATCAATTACAACCACTAATCTACAATGCTAGAATACGATGCGTAAATAACTCTCTCTCACGCTGTCTCTCTCTCTCTAATATAAATTAAAGCTGCAAGCAGCGATGGACGGGCCCTCGCGCCTCTGCGTGTGTCGGGGTTACTGACGGACGCTGCTCCTTGTGACTGTGCATTTGCGCGGCACTCAGACACTGCAAATCATCACCAATGAAAAGGGAACTCCCTGCTGAGTTCAACGATACCTCACACAAGACTCTGTCATACAGTTCATTAGCTGTGAAAAGGGGCATGGCTAAATTATAGGGGGCGGGTCAAACCATCACCAATTAAAAAGGAACTCTCTTCTGAGTTCAATGATACCTCACACAAGACTCTACCTTAAACGGGTCACCAGTTATGAAAGGGGGCGTGGCTTAAGCATACTGGGGCGGGACAAGGCATCACCAATGAATAAGGTACTATCTGCACAAAATGGCCGCCCAGCCATGGCCACGGCCTTGGCCACGGCCTATGACGAAAAGTTTTTCTTTTAATAACTTTTCATCTTTAACGTCTTAAGATGGCACAGACCGAATTTGAAGTTGATCGGATGAACTCTCTAGGAGGAGTTCGTTAAAGTACGACATGTGGAAATGGCCAAAATCACAATAATTTCGAACTTTGAAATCAAAATGGCGGACTTTGTGTTGGGTTTAGGGTATGGCTCCAATTACATTTTCTGTACATCTTGACATGTTACGTATGTGTACCAACTTTCGTGAGTCTACGTTAAACGCACTGCAGGGGCTCAATTTTTTTTAACTTTGTAGGGGGCACTAGCGAGCCATTTTTGTGCGCCTATTCCCGAAACCCTTAAAGTACGTACATTTTCACCAGACTTGATGCGACCGCCAAATTTGGTGAGTTTTTGAATATGTTAAGCCCCTCAAAAAGGCAATTCATTTGCCGGGAAAAAGAATAATAATAATTAAAGCTGCAAGCAGCGATGGACAGGCCCTCGCTCCTCTGCGAGCGTCGGAGTTACAGGCGTTCGCCGTTCCTTGCGACCGTGCATTTCCGCGGCACTCAGACACCGCAAATCGTCACCAATGAAAAGGGAACTCCCTGCTGAGTTCAATGATACCTCACACAAGACTCTATGTCATAAAGTTCATTAGCTGTGAAAAGGGGCGTGGCTAAAGCATAGAGGGCAGGTCAAACCATCACCAATTAAAAAGGAACACTGCTGAGTTCATTGATACCTTACATAAGACTCTACCTTAAACAGGTAGTAGTACTGTGCTGAAAAGTAAACAGAGAACCGCACTCCAGTCGGGACACCTAGTAGTAGCCTAGTACAGTGGTATTGAAGCATTGGATTGGAAACTAAGGACTAGGCAACATGGTGATTCAGTGTGCATTTAGACATTGTACAAATAAATCAAACAGATTGGCACCACAAAGTTTCCACACATTTCCATTGGGAGATCCAGAAAGGAACCAACTGTGGCTTCTTGCTGCTGGCTTGGACATCAAGGTGGAGACTCTACTCAAGTGGCGAAAGTGAAGTGATCATTTTCAACCCGTTCTCATTCCGAACTCGTAAAATATGGACGTTTGGACAGTGGCCGTCAGCGTCTGATGTGACGTAAAAGGCGTCCTTCAGCGTATTTATGTAACGCACCGGGGAGAGCAGCAGTTAGATAGGATTTAGTGAGTAGTATGTAAGTGCAAATTTCCGCGCTGGGAGTTTGGTTGGGGTGGTGGATAGGCCAAACACAAGACTTTCACCCAGGAGAGCGGGGTTCGCGTCACGCTTGTTATAGTCGCTTTTTTCTTTTCTCCCGCGTGTCACGGCAATAGTCCCGACCAAGACCTTTAGCGTCAATGAGAACGACCAAGACCTTTAGCGTCAATGAGAACGACAAAGGCACCTGACCAAACGTCCCTATTTTACGAGATGTGAGAATGTGTTGTCATTTTAGACCAGACGACTTTGAAAACCCCCGCAATCTAAAGGACCACAAGTCACTGACAACGAATGCGGTTCCATCCGTCTTTCCAGATGCACCAACAGCTACTGATGAACAGGTAATAACTTTTGGTAGGCTACTCTAGCTAATAAAGCTAGCCCCTTTCATAACGTTAGCCTAGCTGCTACTGACAGATTGAGAATGACAACGTTAGTGGAGATAATGTTACAGTTCAATGCATTGTTAGCTAACGGTATAGCTACACTCTCGGTATATACCTGGCAGGGCTAACCGCCAACTTTAGATAATTGCTAACGGAAAAGTCATGTAAGCTCGGACAGTTTACATGCAAATTGCAGCGGCAGGTAAATAGACTTATGTGATTGTCATGGAAACTGGCTTTCTCAGTAGTCTGGGTAATATCACTACGCCGCTGCTGTATCCTATGCTACCAACTACAGTGAACAAAGTATAACTATTTCAATGCAATGCAAGGGTAGTTTTATTTCTAACATTCTATCAACAAAGACATTTACATCGATAGTCTGGAGTTATAATTTATTTGCCTCGGGTGGAGTGGGTAAACAGTTTTTAGCGGCAGGCTAGCAGATATTGTTGACTTGCGCTAGCCTAGCACCAGCAAACTCTGCAACTGGAAGTACTGGATGAAAAGTGTTGAAAACTGTCTCCAATGATAAATAACACGAGGTCGACCGATATGGGTTTTCTCTGGCTGATGCCGATCTTTAGAAATCAGGGTCAGCCGATAAATGCTGCCGATTTATTTTTGCCGATATGTGCTTGTTTTTAAACCTCTATTTGAAAGATAAAATGTAACACTAATATACACTGAATTTCTCAACAAAAACATTTATTGAACACTTCACCAATCTACACTTGTATAGGCCTACTTCAATTAAAAATGTATAATGTAAAAACATACTGTATATTGTATAAATAATGTATGAAAAATATATTTAAACTAGGGCTGTCAATCGATTAAAAAATGTAATCTAATTAATTACATACTCTGTGATTAATTAATTGCATACATAATTAACGGTGCCTGAACCGACTTTTTAAGAAAGTAAAAAAGAAAAGAGAAAAAAAAGGTACTAAACAACAGTTGGTGACATTTAAAGAACGGCTTGTTTATTGCTAGGCCATATGGTCAAATTAAATGATTTAATAATAATGTATAACAATAACTTATTTCACTAGTAAATTGCTGTTGAACGACAAAAACAACCACCAGATGGGAAAAGGACATTTACAATAACTTCAAATGCACCACGAGGCTGTAGTTTACCATTTCATTGAACGCACAGTCTGTGTTGTTTTTCTGACGGCAGCTGCAGATTGCTACATACGGTGTTGAATCCTCTACAGTAAAACACAGTCAAACTTTACACCGTTTAGCGTTAGCTGTCAGCATTTTAACTGTTTTTAATCCAGCTACTAGCTAGCGGTAGGCTAACGTTAGCTGCTGTCGAGTATAGTGTTAACTAGCGTCACGTGCAGGCAGCGGTGTTTGTGTTGCCTGTATCGTCCGTTTCAGAGCATCAGAGAGAAGCACAGACATATCAGTGGCACCAGATTTCGGTAGCCAGGGTTGGCAGGAAGAATATTTTTACAAGAAAATGTTCCAATTAATGATCCATGCAGCACATTCTCCCTCCTTCATTTTACAGTCGAATGGTGGCTAGAACGTCAATATGGAATGGATTAATCTAATTTTTTTTTTTAACACGTTATTTTTTCTCAGATTAATTAATCAAAATTAACGCGTTATTTTGACAGCCCTAATTTAAATGAAAAAGGTAAGAAGAAAATAAATTTTGTCAAATAAACTTCAATGAAAAAATTAAGTTTAGTGCACTTAGCAGCATTTATTAAACTTCTGAGAATGCAAATCTGCAAACTTCACAGAAAGTGACATGTTATTAATCTCAACACTATTTCCTCCTAACTCCTGTTGAATCACGGGGGACTAGGGCTATTTAAAGTCAATTCTTTTTCACCTTGTTTGTTAAATCATTGTTCATTTGTTGAAGTGTTTTATCTGTGTTTTGGGGATCCTACTGTTACATGTCCTGTTGCACTCATTAGGATCTTATCTGAGCAGATTTCTGTCATTCAAACAACTCTTGGTTGTAATTTAAAACTCGTCCAGCCAATTTAATAAAATGTAAGGGTTTTATTCATGCTCAAGTCCATAGATGCAGTTAATGGATACAGGCATGGAGAACTGAAGGCTCTGTTAGCAACGATTAGCTCCGTTAGCGGTTAGCTCCAGTTAGCTCCGTTATAGGAGTGGATGAGACTGCCACGGACAGGGGTAACAACCAGACTCTGATAAATGACATTCGGGGAGCTCCACAGCGATGTGGCCGCGGTGTTTTGTACGGTTTTATTAGTACAGTTAATTCCAAGGCAAGAACACCAGCAATATGGTACTACTAACGGTAGAGACACATGACGCAAGACTTCACGAGGGGAGGAGCTGAAGGCAGCTGGTCTGGGTGCGCTGTAAAAAATGTCGCCTACCTATTAATCGGCTTGATATACTGGGATATTGGCCGAAGCCGATTATGTAAAAAAAAAATGCAAAAAATCGTCCGGCCGATTAATCAGTCGACCTCTAAATAACACACTGGCTAACCTGGAAATGAGGTCCTATGTCTAAAACTCTGAAACACCCCTTGTTATTTCATGAATGTACAGTATGTACAGTAGCCTAAACTTTATGGTCCATTGAACTAAGACTATAATTATGGAGGATTGTTCAATTAGGATAGTTTTTTTATAATTGTACAATCCTCCCAAATTGCAGTTCACTGGAGAGAACACACATTGTGTGCTAAGAATGAAATGCACATGGAAGAGTGGCCAATTTTCGTAAAATTAGTTTTGGAGGCCCAGAGGGTCATGGCAAACAAGTACCTAAAGATGGCTTTGATAGCATTTATTTTGGTGAAGATATGGCAAGGTTTGTGTTTTCGTAGCTAGCTACGCAAATTTGTGCGTAATTTGCGCAATTTTCATCCGATAAAAATTCCTTTGATAACATTTTCTCAGGTTGGAGATGCTACGTACCAAGTTTCGTGCAGATCGGTTGCACGGTCTAGGAGGAGTTAGAAAAAGTTGGTTTACGATAAATCGCGCATAAAACTATAGGTGGAAATGGGTGTGGCCTATATCAGACGATTCAGTTGCATCCAGTGAACGCGTGGATATATGGTTTTTGTGCAATGTACGGTTTGGGAGTTATAGGACCAAACATGTTTTTTCTGCTATAGCGCCACCTGCTGGTGGAAGTGCCTTTTTTTTTTTTTTACCTCAGAAGGGGTAAAAAGGCCGAAACTGGTTTACGTTTACTATAGCGCCCCCTAATGGCCGATCTTCACCAAATTTGGTACAGAGCCTCAGAGCGGCATGCCAAACAAGCATCACAAGTTTCGTGTTGATAGCATGTACTGTGGCAGAGAAATTGCAATTGCAAATTTCCCATTTAAATGCATTGAGTTATTGGCCAAAACAAATAAACATTGATTATAGCGTCCCCTTATGGCCGATCTTCGCCAAATTTGGTACATTAATTAAGTAGAACATTTAATTTGGTTGAGATATGATATGTGTGTGGTAGCTAGTTAGGAAAATGTGTTTGACCAATCAGTACCCCACTGTAGGCATGGCCCCAGGAGTGGCCCTAGAGGGTACCCATCAAATTTTGTAAAAATCAGATGAGCTGTTCATGAGATATAAACTTTTTGTACTTGTAGCGCCCTCTAGTGGCCAATTTACGTAAAATGTGTCGGGGACCTCCAGAGGGTCAAACAAGAATCTAAAGTTTTGCGTTGATAGCATTTATTTTGGCCGAGATATAGCAAAGTTAGTGTTTTCATACTTAGCTACACAAATTTGATCGTGCGTAATATGCGCAATTTTTATCCTATAAAAATTCTTTTAATATCTTTTTGACAGGTCGGTCTGGAGATGCTACGTGCCAAGTTTCATGCAGATCAGTTGCACAGTCTTGGAGATCAAAAAAGTAGGTTTTTGATAAATCGTGATTTTTCACACGTTTAAAGTCTAGGCGGAAATGGGCGTGGCCTATATCAGAAGATTCAGTTTGATCCAGGGAACACAAGGATATATGGTTTTTGAATGTCCGGTGTACGGTTTGGGAGTTATAGGGCCAAACACGTTTTTTTTTCTGCTATAGCGCCACCTACTGGTGGAAGTGGGTCAATTGTTGCGCCTGAGGTCCTTGCGGAGTTGTGGACCAGTCCTCAAAATGGCAACACCCCCCCACCTCCCCCCAACATTTATGGTTCAGGCTGTAGCGGGCCAAAGGATAGGGGTTGGGGCAAACCTTTACCAATAAAAAAGGAAGTCTGCTGAGTTCATTAATACCTTGCATAAGACTCTACCTTAAACAGGTCACCAGTTATGAAAGGGGTGTGGCTTAAGCATAGGGGGCGGGCCAAACCATTACCAATGAATAAGGAACTCTGCTGAGTTCAATGATACCTCACACAAGGGTCTACGTCGAACAGATCATAAGTTATAAAAAAGGGCGTGGCTACAGGATAGGGGGCGGGTCAAACATCACCAATCAAAAATAAACTCTCTGCTGAGTTCAGTGATACCTCACACAAGGGTCTACCTTAAATGGTTCAAATGTTATAAAAGGTGGCATGGCCTGAATAAGTGGGCGTGGTTACATTATAGGGGGCGGCTCAGTATCACATGTAGACCATACATAAGTTTCATGTAAATCGGATGATGTTTGTCATATAAGGCTGATTTCCTGTTGCCAGTGGAGGGGGGAGGGGGGGGGCGCTATGACCAAAAGTCAATTTTGGCCTATAAATGTTCTCAGGCCTGGACCCTTGTCAATCGTGAGAAATTTCGGCCAAATTGGACAATGTACACTAAAGTTACAACAACTTCTTTGTTCATCGATAAATGCTCAAAATGGCCGCCACCATCACACCGTTGGACGAAAAGTTTTTCTTCTAATAACTTTTCATCGTTAAGGTCTTTAGATGACACAGACCAAATTTGAAGTCAATCTAATGAAATCTCTAGGAGGAGTTTGTTAAAGTTCAGCACCTTGACTTTTAGGCCTACTTCCTGGTGCCACTAGGGAGCGCTATGACTTTGAGTCAATTTTGTCCGGTAAATGTCCTCAGAGTTAGTCTTATGAATCCTGAAAAGTTTGGAGCCAATTGGACCATTCAAGTTACACCCACTTCCTGTTTTGATGACGAAACGCACAAAATGGCCGCCCGCCCCGGCCATGCCCTATGACGAAAAGTTTTTCTTTTAATAACTTTTCATCTTTAACGTCTTAAGATGGCAAATTTGAAGTTGATCGGATGAAATCTCTAGGAGGAGTTCGTTGAAGTACGACGTGGAAATGGCCAAAATCGCACTAATTTCGAACTTTCAGTTCAAAATGGCAGACTTCCTGTTGGGTTTAGGGTATGGCTCCAATGAGCTTTGTTGTACGTCTTGACATGCTACATATGTGTACCAAGTTTCGTTAGTCTACGTTAAACGTACTGCAGGGGCTCAATCTTTTTAATTTTGTACTGGGCGCTAGCGAGCCATTTTTGTGCACCTAATCCCGAAACCCTTTTTTCACCAGACTTGATGCCACCACCAATTCTGGTGAGGTTTTGAGTATGTTAAGCCCCTCAAAAAGGCGATTAATTTGCCGGATAAAAAATAATAATAATTCTTTCAGTTTCAATAGGGCCTTTGCCACTGTCAGCGCTCGGGCCCTAATAATCCTTAGAAAAACAATAGGGTTCCACAGCCCTGCTGTGCGAACGGCATAACTTTGCTACTGGTGGTTGTTCCAGACTCGGTCTTGGACCCCTAATTAAAGCTGCAAGCAGCGATGAACGGGCCCTCGCCCCTTGCCCCGGGGGTACTGGCAGGCGCCACTCCTTGCGGCTGTGCATTTGCGCAGCACTCAGACACTGCAAATCGTTACCAATGAAAAGGGAACTCTCTGCTGAGTTCAATGATACTTCACACAATAGTGTACAAGAAATTGGTCATTAGTTATTAAAGGGGGCGTGGCTTAAGCATTTGGGGCAGGGCAAACAGTCGCCAATTAAAAAGGAACTCTTTGCCGAGTTCAATGATACCTCTCACAAGACTCTCCCTTAAACGGTTCACAAGTTATGAAAGGGGCGTGGTCTGTGTACATGGGTGTGGCTAGAGTATAGGGTATAGCGATTTTGCTAATTTAAAAAATGAAACCAGCACCATCTAAAGGCTGATTGACGCCATATTTGGCACATAGCGTCATTGGCACATGAAGAACAACTGTGTTAAGTTTTGTGTCCATCGCAATAGCCGATGCCAAGATACAACCGTTGCTGTTTGTTTCGACACCCACCTACAGGAAGTTGGTGTTCCGTAACTTGTTTTAGCTATCAAAATTCTTTGTATAACTTTTCGTCATGAGGGTCAACGGATACTACCTGTAAAGATTCAAGAAGATTGAAATCAAGGCCTAGGACAAGGTCAAACTAATGTAAAACACATGAAAAATGCATAAATTAATAATGGCGGCCTTCCGGTTGGGCAGAGCTGATGATGGTAAATGGGAAATATGTCCGCAATGATTAGAGCAATATGTGTATTAAATCTGGTGAAGATCGGAGCAACTACGTCCAAGTTAAGCCCTTCCACGCATTAGGGGGCACTATGGAGCCCGATTACAGGTATGGGCCAAATCGCTGTACACACGCCCATGTATTTATGTGGGTGCCAATTTTTGTGAGTTTTCGTATATACTGAGGCCGTCAAAAATGTGCCCAAGGGCTAAAAACAATTAGGGGGCCCTATAGAGCAACCATACCACTCCCCTGCCTAAATGTGAATTCAGATGAAAGAGTTTACTATTCTGCACATGGCTGTTGACAGTTTTTGTGCATCCTAAAGTCCTCAAACAAGTGTTCATAAAATTAAGATTTTTTGCACGAAAACTAAAGTTTCGGAAATTTTAGAATTTTGTATTTTTTTCTAAAAATAGCTCCATGGACTTCAAGATGAGACCTATTTTCCCTCAAAATTTGGTATATAAACCCAATCACTAGAGAACAATTTTCACCAGTTGTGACATGTGTGCACATTTTTGTGAGTTTTCGTACATTCTAACCCCCTCAAAAATGCAACGAAGGACTCGAAAGTCTCTGCTGAGTTCAATGATACTTCACACAATAGTGTACAAGAAATGGGTAATTAGTTAATAAAGGGGGCATGGCTTAATCATTTGGAGCAGGGCAAACCATCACCAATTAAAAAGGAACTCTTAGCCGAGTTCAATGATACCTCTCACAAGAGTCTACCTTAAACGGTTCACAAGTTATGAAAGGGGTGTGGTCTGTATGCGTGTGGCTAGAGTATAGGGGGCGGCTTAATATCACATGTAGACCACACATTCTAAGTTTCATGTAAATCGGAATAACTTTTGCCAAGATACAACCGTTCCTGTTTCGGCAGCCTCCTAAAAGTAGGTTTTGCATATAGCGATTTTGCTAATTAATTAAAAAAAATGAAAACCGCGCCATCTAAAGGCCGATTGACGCCATATTACATACAGCCTCATTGGCACATGAGGAACAACTTTGTTAAGTTTTGTGTCCATCAGAATAGCCGTTGGCAAGATACAACCGTTCCTGTTTCGACACCCACCTACAGGAAGTTGGTCCTCCATAACTTGCTTATTGTTTTAGCTATCGAAATTATTTTGATAACTTTTTGTCAAGAGGGTCCTCCGAGCCTATATGCAAGTTTGCGTGCCAATCGGACTCACGCCCCAGGAGTAGTCAGACAAAGTAGGTTTCCCATATATAATATTTTGCTGATTATTTAAAAAAATTAAAACAGCGCCATCTAATGGCAGATTGCCGCCATGTTTGGCAAAGATGCTAAACCGGCCATGAGGAACAACTTTGTCAAGTTTTGGGGCAATCGGAATAATTGAAAAACTTCCTAAAAACTTCCTGTTTAGACAGATGTTTTGTCATCTGTCTTTAATACTGTTCATATATCATCAAATGTCAAAGTCTGGAAATACAGCCATTAAGCTCTCGCACAAACGTTAACTTAATGTCCTCGTTATCGGTCCAAACTTTAATACTGTTCATGACAAAACCTGCATACAGAAGTGAAGAAGTGTGTTTGCCTATTAGGCTTTCGTCTTTAAATTGTATCTCGGGGTGGTGGATACCACTATTTGCTGCTGTTATTTTGGCAAGGTGTTAACAATCACAAATTGTAGTAAACATATAAATTAGGGCTGTCAATCGATTAAAAAAATGTATCTAATTTATTACATACTCTGTTAATTAAAGACATTAAAGAACGGCTTGTTTATTGCTAGGCCATATGGTCAAAATTAAATGATTTAATAATAATGTAATAACTATAACAGTAACTTATTTCACTAGTAAATTGCTGTTGAATGAGAAAAACATCCACCAGATGGGAAAAGAACCTTCAACAACAACTCTGAATGCACCACGAGGCTGTAGGTTACCAGTTTCATTGAACGCAACGTCTGTGTTTTGCCGACAACGGCAGTTGCACATTGTTACATCCCGGTGTTGAATCCTCTCCAGTGAAATACAGTCACACTTTACACTGTTTAGCGTTAGCTGTCAGCATTGTAACCGTGTTTAATCCAGCTACTAGCTAGTGGTAGGCTAACGTTAGCTGCTGTTGAGTGTAGTCTAGTGTTAACTAGCATCACGTGCAGCAATGTTTCTGTTGCTTGTAACGTCTGTTTCAGAGCATCCGAGAGAAGCGCAGACATATCAGTGGCACCGGAATGAGGTGCCGAAATCCGCCTTGCTATTCGGTCTGGTAGATACCGGTCGTGAAGGCACCTGTGCCGTATTACCCAACCCTATTCAGGAAGAAGATGTTTATAAGTAAATGTTCCAATCAATGATCCAGGCAGCACATTCTCGTCTCCCTCCTTCATTTTACAGTCGAATGGTGGCTAGAACGGCTCTGGGTCAAAGCTCAATATGGAATCGATTAATCTGCGTTATTTTTTTTTTTAAGTTATTTTGACAGCCCTAATATAAATACTGCGGTGACCCCCGTGCGTAATGCTGCATGATGGCACTGCTGGCACTGCAGGAGGACCACGGCAATGGAAGAATCAGGAGAGAAAGAGACTTCAGGGACCATGATGATGACTGGCTTATGTGCAAATTTAAATTCCCTAAAGCTGTGATCTTGGATCTACAGTGTATACTGAAATGGGTCCAGTAGAGAGGGCAACGCGCCGGAACCGTGAAATCCCGGTCCAAATACAGGTCCTCACCACTCTGGGGGCCACCGGCTGTTTCCAGAGGGAAATGGCAGTCAGCTAAATTTTTTTATAAATATTATAAACAGTATAATTTAACTTTATCACTAAGGCTTGTTTGGATATAATATTTAGTTCTGTTAAATCTTATAGGTCTGGTATATCGAAGCTGTCCCCGAGTGCTGTAATGCCTTCCGTTTTAGACAGTATTATTAATATAGGTAGTCTATCGATCAGGTTTCCCTACACTGTGCTAGAACAGGCCGAAATTATAATTCAATTTGCAGCAATTCCCGAACTTCTGAGAAGTTTTTTGCTTTTTCCCTGCTAGTTGTCATGATTCGGCGTAACGAAAGAACAGCTGCCAGGGTCATTAACATACTGATCAGAATTCATGAGGTGCTTTGCATTGACTATTTATGGATAAAAATGGGTGTGTACAGGGCAGGATAAGAGACTGATTCACATATACACACTTGTGGGTAATCTATGATTTATAAAGAGAATATTGCTTACATTGCTTGTTTTATAAATCAAATGTACTTTGCCGTATGCCATTTTGGGCTTTTGGGCGTACGTACACTTATAGTAAGGATCCTACGCACAGTTTTATAAAGGAGACCCCAGACCCGGAAGCTCTGTCCATTGTTTTTTAACATTCTGTGGTCCCAAGAAAAAGAGAACTAGTCGTTTTTTACAATAACAGTCTTACCTATTTCTTTTGCTCTCTGTCCCTCCAGAGCTCCTACAGCAACATGTCTGTAAGGAGGAGATTCTCGCTGACCAAGAGGACCCAGAGCCTCCACAGATTAAAGAGAAACATGAGGAACTGTGCAGCAGTCAGGAGGCAGAGCAGCTTGTACTGAAGCAGGAGACTGAAAGTGACCACAGTGAAGGTCAGACTCTGACCTTCAATCCTGATGATGACACTCTACATGCAGCAGAGAAAGAGTCTGTAGTCAACATGCCAGTTATAACCTCTGTGGTGTCAGAAGCAAACAGTGACCACCAGCTCCTCTCTAATGAAGCTGAGAGCCAAGATCAGAAAGGAGGCAAGCGTGGAGACTCAGGATCATCTAGAAATGCAGGGCCAGAACCAAAAAAGAGATCTCACAAGAGCAGTAGTCGCAATAACAATGTAAACAACACTAACTTGTCAGAGATCCACCGTAATACTCAAACAGGTAAAAAGTCTTTCATATGTGACACATGTGGGAAAGACTTTAAGTATAATTCAGCATTTCAAAGACACTTGAGAGTCCACACAGGTGAGAAGCCATATTCTTGCAAAACATGTGGAAAAGACTTTGGACGTAAAAATCACTTGGAAATTCACATGAGAACCCACACAGGTGAGAGGCCGTACGTTTGCAAGATCTGCACTAAAACATTCTGTGATGTCTCAGCATTAGTAAGGCATATGAAAATCCACACAGGTAAGAAGCAATATTCTTGCAAAACATGTGAAAAAGATTTCGGACGATATGATGAATTTAAAGACCACAACAGAATCCACACAGATGAGAAGCCGTATGCTTGCAAAACATGTGGAAAAGGTTTCAGACATAATAGTACATTATTGGCCCACATGAGAACCCACACAGGTGAGAAGCCCTATTTTTGCAAAACATGTCAAAAAGATTTCCGGCAATATAGTGCCTTGCTGGTCCACATGAGAACCCACACAGGTGAGAAGCCATATGCTTGCAAAACATGTGGGAAACATTTTCGACAAAATAGTGCATTGTTGGTCCACGTGAGAACTCACACAGGTGAGAAGCCATACATTTGCAAGACCTGCAGGAAAAGATTCTGTGACCCTTCAGGCTTATTTAGGCATATGAGAGTCCACACAAGTGAAAAGCCGTACGTTTGCAAGACCTGTGGGAAAAGATTCTTTGTTGATTCAGCATTGAAGAGGCATATGAGAATTCACACAGGTGAGAAGCTGTTTTCTTGCAAAACGTAGAAAAGATTTTGGACAAAATAGTGGTTTGTTGGTCCATATGAGAACCCATACAGGTGAGAAGCCGTACGTTTGCAAGACGTGCCAGCAAAGATACTATGACATTTCATTGTTTGTTTCAGTGCGTAAATGTGTGTGAATGTTTATCTCATGAGCAGGTGGCACCATGTATAGTGGCTAGAATAGGAATGTGCGTGTGAATGGGTTGAATGGTGCCTGTACTGGATAAAGCACTTTGTTGCTAATGATGTAAACTTTATGCTTGTTGGTTTTGGAAAATGTCCATTTACAAAGTATCTCAGGATCACTTGTAGTTTAAAGTTTAACAAGGACTTATGATTCGTGTGACCAGCAGTAGTGTTTGATAGTTCTATATGAAGCTTCCTGCACATCTTTGCAAGAAGTTTATTTTATTATTGTATAAGAAGTTCTATTAAATTGGAATGTGCCTTCTTCTTGCTATTTTTAAACAATAGCTTTTGTTTCTGACCAGATTCTGGCCCAATGTTTTGCATTTTTGTTTGATAAATGACAAATGATGGAATGTGTTTTTATCAGACTGTTTTGAAGAGTGTAATCAACTATGGAATGACTGCATGGTTTGGGAACCTTTTATATCTATATCTAGTACCTATTTATTATTATCAAAATAAGTTAATGATTATTTGGTAAAGAAAGAAGTATGTTTAGGATCCCCAAAACACGGATTAATACACTTAAAATGAGTCATGAGGAAACGGGTTATTATAAATCTCAAGACTAACTTTCTGTATTGATCAAAGTATAGTATTACAGGTATTTTATCTGCTGAACCTTTAACATTTGGCAAAAAAAACTACGACGAGCAATTTGTTGTATTTTAGCAGAATACTGAAAGCAGCAGAAAGGAAGAACTGAGTACGCTTTAAAAACTGTTTATTTATTACAAGTAATATCATTACGCCGATATTCAACAATCTTAGGGCATATCGCATATTTTCCTCATATCATATAATAACTACCCTGAAATTGCAGAATAGTGTTGCAATATTTTCATCAGTATCATCTTTTATTCTAATTTGTTTAATATGTTAATAGTTATTTCTTTCTAAATTATGTGATAATGCTAGTCATTGTTTTCCCCTTTGTTCGACTAGTTTATTACTGAACCCAGCATAATGTGCCACACCGTCACATATGCACCACCCACCACCACAAGTTAACTCTCAACCTGTGGGAAACGCTGCATGCAAATAAACACGTACATCATTTCTGTTTGCATATAGGCTGGTTGTGTGTGTTTATAAATGTCTGTTGTAACTGTGACATAAATCAAGTGAAAAATGAAAAAGTGCTGCCCACAGAGTGTCTGTTTGCCAATATAAGTGTATAATAGGTCTACTGACGGTGGCAGGACCTGTGCAGGAGAAAGCTGTTTTTAAAAGTCTGTGTGTTGAGCTCTCAGTATGTTTGTAGCTTCTAACTGAATCTCTGTGGTTTAAAGTTTAGTTTCTATATTGTATCTGCTTTATTTTACGTTTCACATTTGCTTATATGAGTCATTCTAGGTTACTGCTGATGAAGTAGAGCTGTCAGTCTTCGTTTATAATTTCATTCGTTATTTTTTTAAATATTCAAATAATATTCAAATATTTAATGCTCAAATGCAGCCTGTTATTAATATGTACTACACCACTCAGACTACATATAGTCAATGCCACAATAAGCATTTGGTTGTTGTTACGTTCTGTCCACTAGAGGGACTTCTAACATTAGCCTAGCCTACGTCATTGCATTTCTGGCAAGCCAATCTCTACATTTATTTCCACCACGAGCACACAGCTACAAAAACAAATCAACAGAGAACTCTGTAATTAAACATTACCAAACAAGTGTATTGAAGTGGCTCTGTTTTAAAGGCTAACGGTGCTTGGTTAGCACAATGACATTTTTTTAGAAAGCACAGCCGTAACAATTTGTCATAAACTAGCTAAGTAACAATAGTGCTAGCCACGATGCTAACGGGATTGAAAATTCAAACGGTGGTGTCGCTACTATTTTGATTTATAAGCAACCTGTTTCTTGCAGAGTCACATTACTGAGAATACAGCAATTAGAAGTTAATATATGAAGTGGAAGCTAAATCTGACAGCTGTAGGTCTCCCAGCTAAGCTCCTATAACTCGCGACGCAGTTAGGAAACAAGAACGAGCTAGCTCACTAATGATAACAGAAGTATTTAGGCTCGGTGGATGTCGATTTTATATCTTGGTTTTGCCCCTTAATAATAAAACATTTAACTAACATGTAATCTTATAGTAAATTAAACCGTTTCTCAGCCTCTGCTTTGACCATTTAGTTTGCAGGCTTACTCCAGACAGCGCTGTGTAGCTCTATCAATGCAAGACAACACGAGCAAATGCCTCAGGGTGTGTATTTTTTTATTATTTGTGTAATCTTTAATTTCTTCTGTTTGATAGTAATGTATGCCTATATGTGGTGATGACGGGTCCATGTCAAAGTTCCCCATGGGGACAATAAAGTATCTATCAAAACAGTTTCCAGTTAATCCCTATTCATCCTAAATGGAACAACCCCTAGCTCATTTACACTTTCAGAACTCCGCAGAATAACATCCAGCTGATTTAAGAAATGTGCTCGAACACACTGAACTGAATAATTGGTGTGAATGCTGAAGGCATTCACAACCTATGTGGTTCTCGACACCTGTCATTCAACTTTACGCCTCTTGCGCAAGCGATACCGTCACTCCACCAAAACCTTGCAAGCTGAGAAATCACACAATGACACACATCACTTTCGTAGAGAAAATGGCAGCAGTTAAACCAAATTCTGTTATTGATTTACAAAAAAAAGCCTTTCACAAGACTTTCGCTGGAAGAAAAGAGGATGAAGGATGAAGGAGCGGACCAACCTGATTTACAAATCCAGCAGCAGGCCTCAGTACACCAGCCACTACACTGAGGGCGAAGCTACAAACAGAGTTGGCTGGCTGGATGTGATGTTAGCAATGCTTTTTTTTTTTTTTTTGCTTTCCCTGTCTTTTATTTAAAAGTGTCAGCACTGAGGTTTTGCGGACAACAACGGGAGTAAGAGTCAGAAGAAACATCTCTCTGAAAAATGCAAATGTCATGAAAGTAGTCGCAGACATACTGATAATAGCATGTAGCTAACTTTTTTTGGCAGAGTTAGCATTGCTGAACAACTAGCTTGCTAGATGAAGGCTACAGGGTGGGCATTAGAAGGCACAATGTAGAGGTGACAAAAAATCCACACATACTGTCCAGGATAATAGACTGTGTGACATTTTTGGAGCTGACAAAAACAACGTGCAGGAAAGATTTTTTGAGTTCATCTCTCTGCAGTCAGCTACAGCTGAGTCCATTGCTACTGCCCTAAAAGAGCATCTTGCTACTATCCTTCCTGAGGATCAGAAAAGTAAGCTCATCTGCCAGGCATATGAGGGGTGCCAGCCACTTCAGGTGTTCAGAGGAAAATACAAGATGTGTACCCAAATGCCCACTACATCCACTGTTACGCACATCAGCTCAACCTGATAATGCAACAGGCCACCTCTCACATATCCAAGGTGAGAATTTGTTTTTCTAACATTGGTGGATTTGCCAGCTTTTATTCCAAGTCACCCAAGCGGACATGTTTTCTGGATAAAGTGGTTGCCCATAGACTGCCAAGATCCAGCAACGTCAGATGGAACTTTTATAGCCGTGCCATCAATACTGTTTTTGAGGACAAATAGGATCTCATTTGCTGTTTCGAGAGCATACAAAACTCAGGTGACTTTGACCCCAATACTGTCAGGTATGTCTGAAGGAAAGGAGAGCAAAATGTATGTTCAAGTAGTTAACATGCTTTTTGGTAGTGGGTGGGAGGATATAGTTAAAAAATATATAAAATATATAGTCAGAGTCACTATCTTCTTACGTTTGTAACTTGAATCTTGTATCATATTGTCGTTCTCTTAAATACAAAATACATAGTTGTTTAAATAAAGTAGTGCTGGTTGTTTTGCCCAGTTTCAAAGTACTGCTTTGTATTTATTTGCCCCCCCCCCCCCAACAAAAAAAAAATTGTCACCAGCCGCCACTGATCGGGAATGGTGTGTAATGACTTTTCTAAGAGATTTGCTGCACGGTTTTCACGAAATTGGCAAAAAATGGCGCGGCATTTCCCATAGACTTTAATGGGAAATCTTCAGGAAAGCGTTTAACATAGCTCAAAACAACCCCTCTTTCGGGCCGTACCGATCTGCCATGCTTTAATGTAGAAAAATAATTAAAAGTTTAAACCGAAGACCAGCCTTTGGCCTTTATTGGCCTGAATATCAAGCACGGTTTCTACCTAATCACAGTTTATCGTCCAGTTTTCAGACCATTTCAGATTTTCCAATGTGTGGGGACGTAATGTTGAGAGCCAGAGGGGAGGACAGAGTGTGAAGCTGCAGTACGATTCTCCAAAAGTTTTCCAAACAAATTGCTCTCTCCCCTACAGTTTTATCTTTATACATCATAGTTGGTCCAAATGTAGAGTGAGGGGGCTGCCCATGGAAAGGCGGGGCGCCATTCCATGGGCAGCCCCCTCACTCTGACAGAGCAGACATCTCTCTAATAGTGCATGTATAGGTACTGAGCATGTGCGTGCAATTCAGGCCTGTGTGTAGTAACAACAGAGTGAAAACATTGTAATTTCCCCTTGCGGGATTAATAAAGTATAAATTATTATCAACTATGGAATCCACTGGACCTAAACTTTTGGCTCTGTTCATACCAACTGCCGATAGAAACAATGAAAAAACATATCTGGAAGGATGCAGATGATTCCTTTTTATTACCTGCTGTGTCACATATATTTGACACTACAAACATAAAACCCACATCAATGCGTTCGCCAGACTATTACCTCTCTGGTGATGATAATATTTTGTCTCCCCCTCCCTTCTCTACTCCTTCACTTTGCAAATTACTTTAGCAAGGAGGAGGAGAAGAAGAGAGGAAGAAAGAAGAGAGGTGGATGAGAGGAAGAAAGGAGAAGAGGTGTTATTTGTCAGCAACATGATGTCATGATGGTCCAACTGACCAACTGACTGACTCCTAACTGACTTCAGGCGTCAACATCAACAGGTATTTTCACAGAGATGAGGCTCTGGTGCACAATAGATAGTCCTGCTTGTAGCTCAAAAACAGTAACACTTCAGTGTTACAGTTTAATACTGTGAGGGATATGACACCCTGCTGAACATGCTGTGCAAGAATGGTGTTTGTTGTTTAAAGGCCTTTACACACTGGTGACGTTTTTTTTTCGTGTGATTAATTAATTAGTTAATTGTCAATATATTTTTTCTGTTTTCATCACGAGTACTTTCACACAGAATGTGAATATTACGCGGCAATAAAGCGACGTAATTTGTTTTGTAAATGAGGTTGATTTCTCTGAGATTTCTCTGAGCTTTCACAACGCGAATAAAGACATCAACCAATCACGTTGTGTTGTTTACGTATGAGGATCATAATACAACAACACAGAGACTGCTGTCTGACCTACAGACTATTCAGACGGCAAACTTTATTACTCCTTTCAACTATCACAAACAGTGTTTATCAGAAACTTTCTTTCCGTTCTTACCTTTAACACTAAAAAGCTGAAAAGCTACACTGTTTTCCAGAGGGAACTGAATTCACTGAGTATTTTGCTAAAAGGAAACTCAATAAGTAAGTAAGTAATTTATTTGCTATAGCACCTTTCACAGACAGTCACAAAGTGCTTCACACAAAAAATAATTAATTAAAATACAATAGAATCCAAAACTGAAAATAAACAAGTAACAACAAATGCAATTTCAATCAGGATTAAAAGAATAAAACCCAAAATTACAAACATTAGACAAAAGCCAGTTGAAACAAGTATGTTTTCAGCTGCTTTCTAAAAGCATCAACCGAGACTGCAGAACGTAAGTTAACAGGAAGGGCGTTCCACAAGGTCGGAGCTACCACTTCAAAAGGAATGATCACCTTTAGTCTTTAAACGAGTGTGTGGGACCACCAGTAGTCCGTGGTTAGAAGATCTGAGTGACCTGTTAGTGATGTACGGATGGAGCAGGTCAGCGCTATAAACAGGCGCCTGTCCATGCAATGCTTTGTATGTAAGAACTAGAACCTTAAATTGGATCCTGAACTTTATTGGAAGCCAATGTAACATGGATAACACAAGGGTGATGTGTGACATTCTGGTGGACCTGGTCAACAGCCTAGCTGCTGAATTCTGTACTAGTTGCAGACGGTCCTGGGATGACTTGCTAAGACAAGTGAAAATGGAGTTGCAGTAATCAAGCCGTGATGAAACAAAACTATGAATGATCATCTCAAGTTCATCTTGCGAAACCACGGTCCTAAGTTTAGCAATGTTTCTCAGTTGAAAGAAACATGTACGGGTCAGTGACCTGATATGTTGGTCAAAAAACATATTCTGATCAATTATAACACCAAGGTTTCTAAGATTGGACTGTACCACTGAAGAAAGGGACCCCAAAAGATTAACAACTTTGGAGGCTGTAGTATCTGGAGCAACAATAAGGACTTCGGTCTTATCTTCATTAAGCTGCAAGAAATTGTTTGCCAACCAATCCTTAATGGACAAACAATTAAGCAGTGCTGACACTTTGTTAGTTTCCTCCGGCTTAAAAGAGACATACAGCTGGATGTCATCAGCGTAGAAATGATAACGTATATCTCCAAATTGCCTAATTATGTGGCCTAGGGGAAGCATATACAATGTAAATAAAATTGGACCTAACACAGAGCTCTGCAGCACCCCACAGGAAAGAGCTGCGATTTCAGAGGAATAGGGGCCCAGAGACACTGAATAGGTGCTATCTGAAAGATAGGAGTTGAACCAGTCCAGGGTGCTCCCAGAGATCCCAACCCAGTGCTTAAGTCTGTCAAGCAAAATGGTGTGATCCACAGTATCGAACGCTGCGCTAAAGTCCAGCAGTACCAGAACAGAACATTTACCCGCATCAGAAGACATCATTAGATCATTGGATACTCTAAGAAGAGCGGTTTCTGTAGAGTGTTTCTGACGGTAGCCTGATTGAAATGTGTCTAGTATGTTGTGAGTGGCTAAACAGCAGAGAGGTGATTAGCTACAACTTTTTCTAAAATTTTCGAAATAAAAGGCATCTTGGAGATTGGCCTATAGTTTGCCGGAATTGTTGGTTCCAGATTTGTTTTCTTTAAAAGTGGCTGAACCACTGCATGTTTAAAATACAATGGGACACAGCCAGTTTGCAGAGAGCAGTTGATTATAGAAAGTAAACAAGTACTTACAGACCTTACATTTTTAAGAAGGGAAGTAGTTATAACATCTACCGGGCTCGAGGAAGACTTCATACTGTTCACCAAGTCAGTGAGTTCTAGCAGAGAAATAGGAGCAAAACAGTTCAAAGTTAATGTCCGAGTGAACTGAGAAGAACATACCGTAGCAGTGGAGATGATGCTATTCTTGACAACTCTGATCTTATTTTCAAAGAACAAAAGAAAGTCACTGCAGTCATTATTAGAAAAGACTGGCAATTCAGGAGGAGAGGGATTAAATAAATAGATAACAGTAGCTAGTGTTAGCTTTTCCTGCTTCAGGTGAAGACAGGGCTGGAGTCTCCAGAGGTAATATCAATCCCTGTCACTCTGCTCAGCAGTGGGGGAAACAAGACAGGATACCTCCGGTGGTTTTGAGGAGCTGCAGCATTTATTTGTGTTAACATGTTATTTCCCCTCTACACTGTTCATTAAGGCACAAGGTGCTTGCAGGTTAGCGCATGCGCTGTGTGCGTCTCTGTTGGTGTGTTGAAGATTGTGGACATGTGAGCCCTAGCTAACTGTGTACTGAATAAAAGTTTTAACTGTATTAACGTTGTGTTTATTTATATAACAATTTGTGCTCAAACTGCAGACTCTAGCTACTGTACAATCACTTGATATCTTCACGGCTAAACGTTAATTCTCCTCTGCTCCGATTGCTCTCTCTCGTCCGCTCACACTGCATCTTCCGTCCCTTTCTCGCTCTCTTCTACCCAGACCAAACTCTAACTCTCCCTCCGACAGTGAGCTGGCACGAATATCCGAAACTTTTATTGAAAAATTGTTGCAAATTCGCATCACTGCCAGTGTTAATAGTTTTGATGAGAAATATTCACAGGCAATTATTTTGCGTTGCTTATTCGTCACGCCCCTGGTGTGTAACGGTCTTAAGAAATATGAGGAGAGTAGCTGTCCGAAAAGGGCCTGTTTCTGTTCTCCTCCTGGTATTTCTTGTATGATTTAATACAGGAGGCAGTGTTGCTGTTGGTGGACACCGCTTCACTTGGAAGCTCACTGTGACTCATGTGAAAGTCTGATTGCCTCCCTGTGTACATTTTTAGAAAGGGGTCAGTTGGATCCCTAAGTAACTATAGTGTTAGCCACGATGATAACGGCATTGACTTTAGTGATTTATAAGCAAACTGTTTCTTGCAGATTGTCACGTTACTGAGAATATAGCTGTTAAAATGTAACATATAAAGTCGAAGCTAACTCTGACAGCTGTATGGCAGCTAACATTAACTTTAGCTGTCTCCATGAAGCTCCCAGCTAGGCTCCAAAACTCATGACGTTAGGAAACCAGAACGAGCTAACTATTGATAACTTTTTGATAATAATGATTTTAATCAGAATCAGAATCAGAAAGGGCTTTATTGCCAAGTACGTTGCACATAAAGGAATTTGTCATGGTGCTGTTGGTGCATGTCACACATTCAAATATAAGAAGGATAAAAAAGAATATAAACAATATAAATATAAACATATACACACAGAATGTATTAATAACAATAAAATAAGTAAATAAATAGTAAAATAAGTTAAATAGTAGTAGAAAGGAATGCTACAGCAGAGTAGGTACAGTGGCATGAGGAGCCAGAGGTGGGGTGTGGAGAGAGTCGGGGGGGGGGGTCCGGGCCTTGTTAATAAGGCTAGTGGCGGAGGGGAAAAAACTGTTAATGTGGCGTGTGGTTTTGGTCCTGATGGGGAGTACCTCAAAGAGTTTTTAAAGTCATGTTAAAACTATTTCCCATCTTTCCGATTTCCAGCTGCAGCCTGTCACTCCCCCCTGTACTAACATTACTTGGTACGTAAAGTTACTTCACAATAGGGTGACCAGATGTCCTCGGTTTCTGAGGACCTGTCCCTGGCTGGAGCTGTCCCCGGAAATGTCTCAGTTTTCACTGTGACTGACAGACCCGAAATTGGAATGAAAGAAAGAAAACATTGACCAAGCTGCTCAGAGCGCAGAGATGTTCTAGAATGCCCATATTTTATGATGCTAAAATTACTTTTTATTTACATGGAGTCCGGTGGGTTTAGCGAACGCAATTTCGCAGACTTTTTATGTTTAAAAGGATCTTACTCTTTAACAGAACGGTTGACCTCCTTAAAAATCCTTTCCATAATGTCGTCAGACACAACAATATTGATCTGAGCTTGTCAGCGGCAAAACGAGCACTTTTATGAACGTAAATACAAGCTGGACAATTGACGTCCTATTAACTTACATTGTAGCTTGTTTCGCCGTTGCCAACTGCAGCGATCTCGTTTAATACTGGACCAATGTAAAAGGAAAATATTTCCTCAATAGTTTTAATTGTATCCGATACTAATGAGCTGTTGCAGAAACAAGCTTAGCGTGAAGTTAAAGTTGTCAGATAAATGTAGTGCAGTAAATATTACATTTCCCTCTGAGGTGTACTGGAGTACAAGTATGAAGTAAGTAAGTAATTTATTTGCTATAGCACCTTTCACAAACAGTCACAAAGTGCTTCACACAAAAGACATTTGATTAAGATACAATAGGATCCAAAACAGAAAATAAACAAGCAAAACCAATTCAATTCCAGTGAAGATTAAAAGAGTAAAAACCCAAAATTACAAACATTAGACAAAAACGAGTTGAAACAAGTATGTCTTCAGTTGCTTTCTAAAAGCGTCAACCGAGACTGTAGAACGTAAGTTAATAGGAACCTATTAAAATAGGAGTGACCTGTTAGTAATGTACGGATGGAGCAGGTCAGAGATATAAACAGGCGTCTGTCCATGCAATGCATTATATGTAAGAACAAGAACTTTAAATTGGATCCTGAACTTTATTGGAAGCCAATGTAACATGGATAAGACAGGAGTGATATGCGACATTCTGCTAGACCTGGTCAACAGCCTAGCAGCAGAGTTCTGCACTAGTTGCTAAGACAAGTGAAAACGGAGTTGCAGTAATCAACCCGTGATGATATAAAACCATGAATAATCATCTCAAGTTCACATTGCGAATATATATATATATATATATATATATATATATATATATATATATATATATATGTGTGTGTGTTATACTTATATTGTTTATATTCTAATACTTGATTTTCTTAACCTTCTTACATTTAGAGAATGTGTGACATGTACCTACAACACCAAAACAAGTTCTTCATGTAAAAAATGTACTTGGCAATGAAGTTTTTTCTGATTATGATACCACAATGTAACCATGAATGTTGAATTGGAAATAAACAAACTTATTTCAAAACAAACTTGGATTTATTAATGTAAAAATAAGTAAAGTGCCAAAAACAAAGGGCAACGGTTTAAGTATAAGAAATATTAAAAAACAACACACAACTTTACTGTAATATACAACATATGAAAATTTTAACTATTTACAAAAGTGCACTGAATCAGTAGAAGGGTGCAAATGTTCAATCTTGCTGCACAAGGGTGCAAATGTTCAGTCATGCTGCTGTCTGCTGTCATACAGCATTTTGTACACATTGAACATGACATCAGACCTCCGGCCCTCTGGCACCCTCCGTAGCGGATCAGCAACTGCCTGGGCAAATCTGCTACACTCGTCGCCGGTGTCCTGCAGCAGCTTCACTTGGAGGTCCATCCGGCGTTCATCTAGCTGCGCCATCTGCTTTACCAGCCAATCATCCAGGTTCCTCTTCCTTTTAACCCCACTCGGGAGACTGGTGACTCTAGCAGCATTGAAAGTGGTGATCCACACACAGCAGGCACAGGTGGTGGTTGGGTAGACAATGGCTGTGCAGGTGAGGCTGGTGGCTGGGGGGGCACTGTAGGTGAAGTGGATGGCACAGAGTCGGAATCTGAGGATGTTGTTGAGGTCTGTTCCTGTGAAAGACAAAGAGAGAGTTGGTTGGTCTTTGTCTGTGCAGGTAATTACATTTGCAGGTAATATGCAGTGTGATTTGCAACCAGAAGTCTGTTATAATATATGGAATTAGCAGCGCTATGAAAACAGCATATCACAACAACATTTACAGACTATGTACTATGTACCATTGCAACACGTATATGGACAACCTGATAGCATTGTTAGCTAGCTTAGTAGCCCACATAAACAGAGGTAAACAACAAACTTAGCGCTATAAAAACAGCATATAAAACCAACATTTTCAGCATGCTATGTTATGTTACATTTGTACCATAGTTACAGACTATGTACCATGGCGACATGTATTTGGACAACCTGATAGCATTGTTAGCTAGCTCGCTTAGTAGCCCACACAAAACAGAGGTAAACAATGAACTTATATTTACCTTAGATTCGAAATTCGACTCCGTGTCCGGTGCTTGACATGGGGTGCCAGCCAGGACAGAAAATGGTATAAAGCAGGCACCTTTTTGCCATCTGGATCACTGCTTCTTGGCGCCAACTTTTTGCAGAGACGAACAAATTTGTCCCGCAGGCTTTTCCACCACTTCATGCACTCTGTGGGGTCCAGTCCAACATTTTGGGAAATTTCCCTCCATAAATTGTTTGCCATCTGGCAATCTTTGTAGTGCGCCGAAGACGAGTTATAAAGATGGTCGTACTTTCTTACTTCTTCTATAAGACGCTCCTCAACTTGATCCATCGTTGTTTTTACGAAACAAACAACTCCGGGCAAAACAATGGCATTATAGAGGGACGGGAAAACCGGAAAAGCTACATGCTGGAAATTATGTATTAACTGACCAATCACAGTCCTTGCGGTCTGCGTTGCCTTGACGTGTAGTTACATTTTTCGAGAGATGCGCGTCAGGCTACGCCGTAGGGTCCGGCGTAGGTTTGTGTCTTCATGTACCTACGTGCGTAGCAACGGGGTAGATTTTACGCAGAAGTATAAAAAGGCCTTTAGAGTTAGATCAAGAGGAATATGTGAAAATGGTTTGAGTTTGTGCCTTTCCAAATTGCACTGAACTATTTGTTCTTTCTACACTTCAGACTATGTTGCGGCATGTTTATGTATAAAACCACACACTGACGGGTCCCGACGGTACCCGATGGGCCAGGCCGGGTTCAGACAGATATTTAGAAATGATGGTCGGGTTTGGGTCGGGCTCGGTCACATCAGCGCGATAAGGCATTTGTTGTAAAATGGTGCTGCGGCTCCTTTAAGAGAGCTCAGTGTGTGTGTAAAGTGGGCAGAAGAGAGATAGAGAAAGAGGAAGCAGACTTGTAGATGCGACCGGAGCAGAGTTGGTGGAATAAGTTTAAGTTTTGTACACAGTTTGTGCGGTGTCTGAGATAAAGCCCAGACTGAAAGCCAAGTTCATTCATTGTCTCACCAGAAACGGGATATAACCCTAACGTTATGTAATGTCGGCCTGGGAGGTAACCAGTCTCCCCTGGTTTTCTGATCACGGTCAGAATCGAAGCAATCAGGAAAGGTCAACACATTGAACATTTTAAATTAAACAGCTTATTAACGTGGCTTGTTGCCCCGTGTGCACTGATGCGCTCATCTGTTACATTTCCGAATGCCTTCCAATTGCTTAATAAAAGCTTTCCACACAAACAAATGTAGGCTACATGTCATTAGTATGAGAAAAAAAACAAGATTTTAACTGTGTCGGGCTCGGGTCGGGCTCGGACATAAATATCATAATGCCTGTCGGGCTCGGGCCGGTTTCGGACAAAAAAATTTGGCCCGATCCAGGCTCTACACTACATACTTTACATTGATTGTGTCTAGATTGTGATATTCTAATTTCCTTATTGTTGTTGAAGTAAAGACACCAAAGCACAAATGGAATGTGTACTGTTATATTATAAAATCACTGATAACAGACAGGTATTTGCAATATATTATAGTACTGTACAATTTACTTATTCTTACAATTTATTTATTCAACTTTACTTGTACAATAGACATATTCTTACTATTTTCTAATATAACTGTGCAATTGCTTTCCTTATTCCTAGTAATGACAATACCACTGATAACAGACAGGTGTTTGCAATATATTATAGAACTGTACAATCAGAATCAGAATCAGATTTATTGGACAAGGAATTTGACTTTGGTAGGTGTTAACTCTCTATGCATTCAACAAATAGACACAGAGTTGTAACATACTGTACAATAGAGACAACAATATACAAATAGGCACATATCAACATAATATACAAAAATACAAATATACAAATAATGCCAGGTCTTAACAGGCAGCCTTTGTGTATTTGTATTTAATATCAAGACAAGAACACGTGGAGTGGAATGTAAAGTGCAAAAAGTAATAGTGAAAAGTAGTGTGCAAGATGCATATTCTTACAATTTACTTATTCAACTTCACTTGTACAATATACATATTCTTACTTTTTCCTAATAGAACTGTGCAATTGTTTTTTTTTATTCCTAGTAATGACAATACGAAGTATTACTAGAAATCATATTATAAGACTCAGAAAATGCCCTCTGTCTCTTTGAAGCCCATGTAACTTCCACTGGGGGAGGGGTACTCTTGTCTAATCATGAACGCTGTGTTTGAGCTATGTTACTGGTTACTGGTTTGTCGTTCGACTGGTCATGACTGTTATCCAAAATGGCGGCTACAGCTTGTTTCAAGCTAGCGACACATTCTATTAGCATGAAAACAGATCCCAGAGAACGTTCAACTCAGTACACATATGTTATTAACCCCTAGGTTCATTTTGCGCCAGAATTGTCCTTTAAATTAACTCACTTCTCAAGTCTTTCTCCTTCCCCTACTTTTGTACATTCTGTCTTTTAAACGATGGATGTTACTGTACTGTAGTACACAGCTGCCTCCAATAATGTCACATAAATAATTTGCAATATCATTGCATCACTGATGCAATTTTGTGTGAACAAACTGAAGGTTTACATGATGAACATGAACAAAGTATGTTTTCTTGTCTTACATATACATCATAGAGAAAATGTCCAACTGATATGAGAGTATAACTGAGGAACTTTTCCTCCTGAATCACCACAAAGTACAGTGTTTATGTTTAGAGTCAGTCAGTCTCTGTCCTTTCAACTTTCCTCACTAAAACAGCTTTGTCACAGAGAAAGGAGCAGTTTTCTATCACTTGTTGCTTTTTAAAACCAACATTTTGTTGATGCACTCAGTCAATAAAGATGATTTATTACACAGACTTTAAATAAACTGTAGTGATAGTCAGAATTAATTTGGTAGAGTTTGAGTGTGAAGAAGTTTTTTTGAGTCCTGGCAGATATGAGACAACAGATATTGTGTAGTTGTGGATTTGAGGTCATTTTAGTTCTCGTTCTCGTAATTTTCATGAAGCTGAAACTTCAGAACAAGGCTGTCATGTTGGTTCAGTGTTTAGCTCTGTCACCTCACAGTCAGACGATCCTGGGTGGTAAAGTTTGAATCCAGACTTGATTCAAACTTCCTGTGACTCATTTTGTCCAGAGTGTAATCTGTCAATTCACAAAACAGCCTGCTGTGCTCCAGATTTTTTCTAATTTATCCTGAGTTAGCAACAAATGAATGCATCTGAAACAGTCACTACGATTTCAGGTCATAGTTCCCTTATCTTTATTGTGACTATAATTGTCACTGTTCATCATACCCCCAACCTGCACCGGCAGACAACCGCCCACCAAGAGCCTGGGTCTGTCCGAGGTTTCTCCCTAAAATGAGGTTTTCCTCACTATACTGTCCTTGCAATGAGTTGCTTCTTCAAAGATTGACAGTTATGGTGCGTTCTTTTTGTCCACAGAAGTCGATCTGCGAGTCGTTTTCCGGAGTTACCAACCGGAAGTTGCAAATAGAGCGCCTCCGAGGTCGTATATACGACTCGTCAAGTCGTCTGAACTCAGAGGACCCCGAGTTCAATTTCAAAAATGGCTACTCACACGTAAGTAAACATTGTGGTTTTCTACAATTGTAAGCACTTTGTCTTTGTTGTAACCAAATGAAGAAGTCATACACATAGCACTGTATACTGTTACCTATAGGCATGTCACTACAGTCTTTTATTATGAGTTAAATACCGCCTAATTAGTTATTTTGTAGCTTGTGCAGCTGAAATTGGCTAGAGACGCTCACGCTCCATGTTGCTATGAACAATATTTAGCCGAGTCTTGAGCAGAAAGCAGAGCAGTAGCCATTAACGTTAATCAAAACTGAATATTCAGGTATCAAACTGTGAAATATATTTGTGTTTGTGTTATATATGTCAATAACTGGGTGACAAAATGTGTTGACCTGACTACCTGCTTAGGCACTTCCCCCACCCTGAACACAAAGGAAACCACACAACACATTCCAAAGGCAATTGTTTTTCTCAGGGTTGTGGGTGATTCTCGAACTAGGAGCACATTTGGACACTTAAAACAATCTTATATATTATGTATTGTACGTAATGAACTATTAATACTTGATTTAAAATA
The DNA here is from genome assembly GCA_023566125.1 of Zingel zingel. Lineage (NCBI taxonomy): Eukaryota > Metazoa > Chordata > Actinopteri > Perciformes > Percidae > Zingel > Zingel zingel. The sequence continues at coordinate 34,028,622 of CM042324.1, forward strand.
CATTTAGATCCACATAATTGGTTATTCTTTTTTTTTTTTTTTAACTGTGTAGTGGTGGAAAAAAGGCCAAAGACCCAAAAAGTGCCTGTAGTTGGAGAATCACCCATATGTGATAATTAGTTGAGACCTGAAAAAATAGGTCAAGGAACTTAGGCTAAATCATGGCTATAATGTAATGTGTATGTGTGTGTTTTAGTGTATTTAGATAACAACATGGACCTGTTCCTGAACCCACAGAGGACCCTGCCGTACCCTAGTCCTCTCTACCAGCATGAAGCTGACCCCACAGCATACTATGCTGATGGTGACCTATCGATTGAGGTCAACCTTGTTGAAGCTGGTAAGATAATGGAAATAATCAGCATAGTATAATCATAAGAATTACATTAGTAAGGATGTTAATAATCTTATGCTTACTGACATATTGCATTTTATGTGTTATAGGCAGCTGCCCTGAGGCACCACCCACACCATCTGTCCATGAGGAAGCATGAGGTCTTCACAAAGGAGCACACACTGTACATACTGGACATGATGAGGCTACACCTGGAGAGGGAGGGAGAGGGTCTCCCTAAGTCTATGAAGGACCTCAACAGCAGACTCAAGCTTGGCCGGAACAACAAAAAAAACCTGTGGGCAGATATGGCAACTAAACTTACAGAACAGTTCAAAGAAACATTCTGCCCTGACAAGGTGAACAGGAAGTGGTGCACCTTAGTGCAGGGATATAAAAAAGTTAAAGACAATAACACCAGCACAGGGAAGGGCCCCATGCCCTTTACAAATTTTAGAAATCGCCAATAAACCAAAGATATGCCACGTACAATTCCTTTTAACATTTGTTTTGTAATATATACAGTACTTACGGACAAATAGTATCCAAGGCAACAATGTATGAAGAAAAATGCAGCAGGAGAAAACAGCACTGGCACTCTACTCTGCATCACAATCAACTGACTGATGGAAATTTACAACTGAAAGTGAAACTTAAACTAAAGCTACTGCTGCTGGTTTGCCAAAAGGGGGCGCTGCACACACAGTTAGGTTAAAAAACAAACTCTTTCTTAATTTACTTTAGCGAGGTCAGAACACTCACCACTAGGGTTGGGTACCGAAGCCCGGGTCCACTATGGAACCGGTTCCTACGCAACCGGTAGGAATCGGACCGGATTGGAATGCAAATTTCGGTTCCTCGTTTCAGTTCCACTTAATGTGTCGATGGAAATATTTTCCCTCTGTCGCTCCGAAACCGTCTACCGTTAGCAAGCTATCGTAAATGTAGGCTACTTTTAAAATGCCATATTTTCCCTCTGGGCTCACCAAAACGGACGTAAAAGCATATTAACCATTCACTGCACGTGATTGATAGTAAAGATATTACATCTTTGATGTCATTTTTCAGTTTTTTAAGAATCGGTTTAGGAATCGAAATCGTTTTAAAAGTACCGGTTCAGCACCTGAATCGTAAAAATCATAACGATACCCAACCCTACTCACCACTAAAGGTTTCTGCCTAAAAGGGAGTTTTTCCTCACCACTGTCACACTAAATGCTTGCTCTTGTGGGAATTACTGGAATTGTTGGGTCTTTTTAAATTATAGAGTGTGATCTAGACCTACTCTATCTGTAAAGTGTCTCGAGATAACGCTTGTTATGATTTGATACTATAAATAAAATTGAATTGAAAATGAATTCAGGTTCCTGACAGCTGGGATTGATTTATATCAACATCAAATATAAAGTTACTCCACCTTTTCCAGTACAGAAGAACTTTAGGAGTAATTTTACATCCTGATGTCTGAAAGCAGCAGCATGTTCAGTCTCAGTTGAAGTCATTATGGTTGCTGGAGATATGAGCTGTAGTCTGTAGTCAGGTCCAGTCTGGGAATCAGGAAATGGATATATGTGAATCTTGAAATGCTGCTTTGGATCATGATGATATTCTGACATTTTGTGACATTTTTTGTCACAAATGCTTCAAAGTAGATCATTGAAAGTGGGGAAATTAAGATATGGTAAAATTTACCTTATTGATCCCACACTGGGAGAATCCCCTTGTAACAACAGCTCAAATGTAATACAACAGATAAGAAAATACATTAATACATTAAATACATTAATTAGAAAAAGAATAGAAAAATATATAATAAGAATAGAAAAAAATTAAAAATAAGCGTAATAATAGTAATATATACACTTTAAACACATCATTTAGATACAGATGAATAGGAAATGGCATATTGCACAGGTCACAGTAAAAGGCAACAGAGTAATACATAAAAGTATACATAGTGCAGAATACTGTGTAGGTGTTGGCTCATGTTGCAGAACAGCTAGCACTGCTACATTATGATGTTGTGGTGAAGAGTCTGACGTTGCTGGAATAAAGCAGCTGTGGTAGCACTCCTTCTGCACTGAGGGTGCAGCAGTCCTGCTGAAGGAGCTGCTCAGGGAACTCAAGTGAAATGCAAAAACTGATGCACAACACAAGAAGGCGCCATCATCCTGCTAACCAGGGATGTAGTACAGGTTCAAACACCTCAACTCACTTTGTCTGCAGTTTTAGTTAAGAATATGTTTTTAGGCAGATACAATTACATTTATAACTAGAAAATGCAATTCCTGCAGAAAGTGCGTGGGAATGCTGAATCGCTGAATTGCTAAAGCTAAACTGGATGAATAGCTTAAATCAGTAAGAAGAAGTTGAAGTAGTGAGAATAGTTGAAAAAGTGGAAATCAGTATGAATTTCATTAAAAAGTTGAATAACACCACTAATGTATAAAATAATTTATTTTTATTTTATCTGAAATTATGAATCAGTATGGAAGACTTACAATTGTTGTGAGAAACATTGATGAAAATGCAGAAATATGGAACAAATTGTTTGAAAAATCTCAAATGCATTGCACTACACTGCTGAAAAAACCTGGAAGTCGGAAGCTGAACTGCACATAAGTTAAGAGCTGAAATACATTTTAGAAAAGCTGGAAGCTAAACTGTAATACTGTCAAAAGTGGAAGTTTCAATGAATTGACTAAAAAGACCTATTATCAGCCATATCCATTGCAATGAATTGCCTGAAGAGGCTGAAAGACTGCTGATGCTGTCTGTGAAAGTGTTGCCATGGTGACGAGTGTTTGTAAACATCCTTTGATCAGTTAACGACCGTGTTGCCTGCTATTAAACTGCCACCTGTAAAAAATCCTGAAATTATCACTAAACTTAAACAGCTTC